>CM034349.1:110707436-110791356 GCA_019925275.1 Mytilus edulis
AAGACTTGCTATTGCACAATACTTAATATAATAATTTTAGATCCTGATTTGGACCAACTTGAAAACTGGGCCCATAATAAAAAATCTAAGTACATTTTTGGATTCAGCATATCAAAGAACCCCAAGATTTCAATTTTTGTTAAAATCAGACTAAGTTTAATTTTGGACCCTTTGGACTTTAGTGTAGACCAATTTGAAAACAGGACCAAAAATGAAGAATCTACATACACAGTTAGATTTGGTATATCAAAGAACCCCATTTATTCAATTTTTGATGAAATCAAACAAAGTTTAATTTTTGGACCCCGATTTGGACCAACTTGAAAACTGGGCCAATAATCAAGAATCTAAGTACATTTTTAGATTCAGCATATCAAAGAACCTAACTGATTCATTTTTTGTCAAAATCAAACTAAGTTTAATTTTGGACCCTTTAGACCTTAATGTAGACCAATTTGAAAACGGGACCAAAAGTTAAGAATCTACATACACAGTCATGACAGTTAGATTCGGCATATCAAAGAACCCCCAATTATTCAATTTTGATGAAATCAAACAAAGTTTAATTTTGGACCCTTTGGGCCCCTTATTCTGTTGGGACCAAAACTCCCAAAATCAATACCAACCTTCCTTTTATGGTCATAAACCTTGTGTTTAAATTTCATAGATTTCTATTTACTTATACTAACGTTATGGTGCGAAAACCAAGAAAAATGCTTATTTGGGTCCCTTTTTGGCCCCTAATTCCTAAACTGTTGGGACCTAAACTCCCAAAATCAATACCAACCTTCCTTTTGTAGTCATTAACATTGTGTTTAAATTTCATTGATTTCTATTTACTTAAACTAAAGTTATTGTGCGAAAACCAAGAATAATGTTTATTTGGGCCCTTTTTTGGCCCCTAATTCCTAAACTGTTGAAACCAAAACTCCCAAAATCAATCCCAACCGTTCTTTTGTGGTCATAAACCTTGTGTCAAAATTTCATAGATTTCTATTATCTTAAACTAAAGTTATAGTGCGAAAACCAAGAAAATGCTTATTTGGGCCCTTTTTGGCCCCTAATTCCTAAAATGTTGGTACCAAAACTCCCAAAATCAATACCAACCTTCCTTTTGTGGTCATAAACCTTGTGTTAAAATTTCATAGATTTCCATTCACTTTTACTAAAGTTAGAGTGCGAAAACTAAAAGTATTCGGACGACGACGACGACGACGACGACGACGACGACGACGACGACGCCGACGACGCCAACGAGATAGCAATATACGACGAAAAATTTTTCAAATTTTGCGGTCGTATAAAAATGACTGTGAATGCTTTCTTTCCCTATTTATTATATGCTATCCAAAAGTGGCCTCTGGTGGATAGTCGCGGACAGTTGACTGAATGCATAGATCAAAATGTTTTACATTATATAAGGTATTCAACACGTCTTCATTCATGCCATTTACTGATGGAGTTTAAATTATGAACACTTTATCCGGTAAAACAACCTTGCACAATCTTTGTTCTAGTCCTAAATTATCGTGAAATGTTTCCCACTGGACGTTTAAAATTTTCAAATAATCATTAAATTTCGATTCCTCACTTGAAAAAAAAAGATCATAAAAGATAACAGATGGCGGTGTCAATTCAGAAATAATGAACATATACCATTGCGTTAAGGAGTCGTAAAGACAGCCGTCCATAACACGTTACACAACAGAAAGTAAAGATTGAACAATACGAACCGACTAAGTCATGTAAGTGTTAATGAATATAACACATTAATTGAAAATACATTAAACTAAACTATGTCATTTTACATCTGCTATTTATATCCTCTTTTCTCTGATATCAGAAGCTCTTGTCATTTCAAAAAATCTTTTTTTAATTATCCAAGTTAATTGACATCTTCTCAACGTGTTGTTGGATGAAATCCTGAATATTTATCATTAAGGTAATCAATGTACTTTTTCACTTTTTACCCAATCGATAAATGCATCACGTTTTTATGATCGATGGGGGCATCAATACAAAATGAATGCGCATGCCCTGATCGATACCAATTACCCTTGACGGGAACCTTTCTTATCGTCGAACAAACCACAACTACCGAGACCTGTTTGCCTCGTCTAGAGAGCGATTGACCGCGTTTTCTTGTTGCTGAGTCTATCGATTTCCTTTATGTGGGTCATATAAAATAATTGGATGAACATTTCACAGAGTACACAGAAAATAATAATCAATGTAACTGCTAACAAACAGATATAAACAGTTAACGTCAGTATAAATGAAATTCAATGAAATCAGCGCTTTTAAGGAAAATTCTGAATCAATGCAAGATACGTCTTGTATAAATTGATCGTACTAGAGTTCCTTAAGAATCAATGGTTGTCAATCTGGCTTCCAACTAAAATATATATCGTATTAATTTTTAGTTGGAATAATAGATTGTGTTGATAAATGATATTGTCATATATCAATTTATTTTATGATAAAATGCTAATGAAGCGGCACCGTAGAAATAGTGTCTGTGTTCATTTTCTTTCTGAAACGTTTTACATTTTCCGAATAAGACGAGACGTTTTTGCGACGGTGAAAACAAATCGTTGTTCTGCACTACATCTTCTCAATCTCATGAAACTTTGAAATCCAACAATTACTGTTAATACAAATCATATATTTATTTTCAAAAGGTGAATTCAGAAATATACATTCTCGATTTGAAGGTCGCAATTAATTGTTTTAAAAATGCAACATTCTAATCAGGCAACAATTAATCATTATTTTAATCCAAAAACGTTATCTTCAACTTCTTTTGCAAATGCAATCTACAGATATAAGAAGATGTGGTGTGAGTGCCAATGAGAAACTCTCCATCCAAATAACAATTTATAAAAGTTAACCATTATAGGTCAATGAAATCTTTGTCACAAACAACTAGTATGACACAGTTCTAACTAACTTTAGTTAAATTTTATTTTCATTTATAGTCAAATATGTTTCTTTAGTTTTAAAGTTCAATGCATCATGCTTTAAATGTTACTTGACCAATTAGAGAAAATATGGGAATACATTTATTTTTTTAGTGAACCAAATATTTTAGAAATTTTATAACAACTACAACGAGTAATAATTATACTCTAATCAATTCATTACCTAACCAAATGGCAAAAACAATGCTCGTGTTGCAACTGAATTAAATGCATGCAACAATCGCAATTTTAAAAGAATGCTCTCTACGAAGCCCTTTCTTAATAATAACGTCTTTTTACTGCCAGCAATAGTTCGCATATATGATCATAATATGAGTAAAGTACAATTCAGATACGTGCATCTCTTAACTGTAAGCATGCAGGCATTTTGTAATATAATAGAAATAGGCTTCACGTACGTATCTAATTTTAACTTTGAAAATATATTTTTTAACTTTAAGAGAGCTATACACATTATGATTGAATAAAGCCTATTCAAAGGAGAGCGAAAAATGTTTTAAATTTTATGATAGTTACATATTTTTTTTAAATGCAATTTGTCAGTGTCATCGTACAATGAAAAGTTATGATACTAGTATACTTAATCCTTGTTCATAAAAAAAAAAAAACTATCAGTTACGATGTGAAAAAGTATTACATGTATAACACTTTGTACAGTATTTCCTTTTATAGACATATGCTCAAACGTCAGGTCTTCCTACACCTCCTACGTCACAGCTTTACATATAAGATCTTAATGACCTACTGTGACTATGATTTATTTCATCGGTCTATTTTTGTTCTACGTATCCCTCTATTTAAAGCGGATTGATATCTTTTGTTTTCCGAATCACCATGACTCCTTATAAGGATTTGAGTAGTCAAATATTTGAATTTTTTTACAAATAAATTAATTTGAGAACCTTTATTTGATTTGAAGAAAATAATTCTGTTTTATTCGTGTGGACAAAGGTATAGATCAATTTTAGTATGAAAGAAAAAACACGGAACAAAACAATGATTGAATGGTTGGTTTATGCTTAACGTGCAGTAGCAAATATGTCAAGCGAAATTTATATGAGAACAATGAAAAAGGAGTTTTTTCGGATCAGGTATAAATGTTGTCATTCAGTGACGATCCTATACTCCGACCCCTCAAACTGTGCTGTATTGCCAATTATAGGTAAATTGCGACAAGTCTGTACTCTGCAAGTTCGTTAGTTTGATGGATAAAAATGCTTCTATATCAAGATATTGTGGAATACCTTAAATAAAGTACGCGTGGTCATAATGGAACATTTTTTTGTATATTATTATTATTAGCTAAATCATATTTTTTCAGTTCAATTTCGGTTTGAATAAACCGCACTGAAATAGGCTTGAAAGCAAGTAGGTTCCGAGTTACATCTAACTGATGCTTAATTCTATTTATAAATGCAATGAAGGGCATATGCACTGGCAATAATAAGTAATTCTATTTATAAATGCAATGAAGGGCATATGCACTGGCAATAATAAGTAATTTGTTATAAGTCAAATTAACCTCTGATATTAAATTAACTCACTGACATGATACAGGTGTTGTAACATTTCCTATGGGGATGGTTGATTCAGGTTTTTTTAAGTGCTTGCTTTTTTAACTTTATCAACATTTTGCTAAATTCTTAAGTTCCTCTCTATATAGGTTTAAACACCAAGCAATATAATTTTACAACGTATTTGTGGATTTTAAGCGATAGTTTTGCGGATTAATGGCGCTAGTTGTGTAAAAAAATTGGCGCTATAGTCTTGAGTCAACCATCTAATTTTGAGGCAACTGTCATCTATATATACAACAGTTTTGCCTCATGGGAACATTGAGAAGTGCATATATATCTAGTTATCTAAACATTTAGTGTCGTCTTCAAAAGGTACAATATTAATCGATCTTCTGTGGTTGATTCCAAGGGTATACTATTATAATCATGATTAAGTTGTAATATTTTTTAGCTTCAAATGTTCAATTTGTGTTAAATTCGTCTCCCAAAATAAAATCCAAACGAACAGAATTACGAATATTGTTTAGGTAAGGCATACCCAGGCAAAAAGAGGCAACATTTCTCCTTCTTTGCTCTATTTTGTTTCCTCTTACCTTCAATTTCCAATGCTATATGGTGTACCTGTGCACAGTTTCTTATGCAAAACCAACATATCTTTTACAAATATTTCATTTTATTTGTTATGGGGCGGTTAGTTTTAGTTATTTCTATTTTTAGAAGAGGTGACACGGAAGTAACTTTACTTAATGTGGAGACTTGGTAATATTTCCGTGTCTCCATTTTATAAATAAAATTAATTGGTCCAAAACAAATAAATTCTAATATTTTTTCATTTTAATGATTTTTTTTTAAAATATACCCTTTTCTCTCTGGCGTGTGCGTGTCCTGAAATTTACTATTAATTATAATGCTTGTGATAAAATCAATAAAACGTTGAACATTTTTCTGTTAATTTGTCTATATATATCACAATTTTTTTTATCACATTCTGTACCCCAAATTCCTGAATTCCTTCCCTTAGGACAATAAAATGGTTGCTTTCTGAATTGCATATAAAACTTAGATATTTCCGTGCAACTATACAAAGACAATAGAATTGCAGATCTCTGTGGGTGGGAAAGTAAAGAATTTTAAAACCTCTATACTGTTTATTTCTGCTGTAAAAGAAAATCTTACTCCGAAATTTTTTATTTAAATTTATTTTTGAGCAAACAAGTCTAATTCGTCAGTTGGGTTTGGCTTTGAGCTTCAAGTTGGGCTTAGTTACTACGAGCACTCTTAATCAGTTCTATGTGTCTTTAGTATTAGTATTAGGTGTGCTTCGCACCAATCTTACGAGTCAACAAAGTCAAACAGCAAATAGTCTGTTTGCTAATTCCCGTAATTGACCATATGATGGTGTGTTTCTTTGATCAATAATATTATAAGCCCATAAAAATGTGAAGAGAAAATATAAAATGTGTGGTGCTGTTTGTATGCAGGCCGGAAGGACCTTTTAGTGTTGTAGAAGGACCCCTCAATGTTTCACTGAAAAAACGCTGTCAAAATTGAAACACCTGTCTGTTACCAATATATATAGATCCTTTCATAAATTTGAAGATTTTGAACAATAGGAATATGGTCTAAAATGCCTAAAATGGGATCTCATGGTTAAAGATGGAACAAAAAAAACCAGTAACACCCTACTTGGCAAGTATACTATAGTGCCTAACAAGATTTTGTGAGGTAGACGAAATTGACTTTAAAACGATCGTATTGACTTTTGATGTGCAGAAATAGGCAGATCGGACATATTTTGACTTTAGTTACTTACTTCTTAAGTTTGGGATTAATTGTAATCAACATATTCCAATGAGACTGAAAAATGCTTTTTTTTATTATGATAAATAATAATTTTACCTGCCGTAGTCGTGCGTAAAATATATTTCGGTATTTCTCTTACGAAAATGACTTGTTTAATGGAACAAAACGTATTATTTGTAAACTTTCTCTTTACTCTTCACAATAGGCTTTTAAAAAATAACCTTTCAACTGTATATTCCGAAAATTTTGTGAAAATCGAATAAGTGGCAATTCTTACCTTACATACCTTAACTTTCATTGATAAAACATAATATTGACTCGTCCAGTGTCCAGTTTGAAGGTCATTTTAGTTACCGTACACATTCATGCACGTTCTAATTAATCAATAGTCATGTATGAAAAGCATAAACAAGTTTGAAGGTAAACTAATAACAACTTAATCTAATCAACTTGCCTACGATTCAATAACAATGACCAGTCCACATCATAAAATGTATAGGGGTAAACTGGGTAGGGAGAAAATGTCAGATATATTAAGTTCATTATTTTGCAATAACGAGTAAAAATTTGTTAATCAATAGATTTGTTATAATTTCATAAACATGTCGTTATGTATTGGTATAGTTTTTGGATCTTTCATTAGCGTATTTAAGGCTGTAGAAAGTTTGGCCTTCAAAAGTCAACATAATCATTGACTTTATAAAGAAAATTCGCCTTTTTAAAACATTGAATGTTTCACAAATAATACGCGACAACAAGGCAAAATCATTTCTTAAAACACTGCAAAAAAAATAATTCTGATTGATGCAGTGGTATTGTCATAAATTGCACTGGAGTGAACAGTGGTACATCAAACGTCGAATTCCCTCACACAATGTTATCACACACTATAGTATATCAGATAATTGTTTGGCTGTTATTCTTTATCTTAAAGATTAACAGAATGAATACACCCATGAACAAATGTTTTATTTATCGTAATTGCATTAGTAACTTGTGAAACTGAAATTTAAAAGCTGCTTATTGATTTTTTTTAAAATGAACAAATCGTGCGCATATGAAATATAAAGCTCTTCCAAGTCACTTATTTGTTCCCCGTATACATTACTTGTCTTATTACAGTTTCCCATGCACACAAACCATTTTTCAGTATAAATATAGATAGTCTTTCGTGAATAGAACGCTTTTAAAAAGTTATGTACGTGCTGATAAAAAAATAAGGAATAAGTCGTCTGGAGTCAGGAACATGTATTCGCATTCAATGTTTACATCGGGATAAGAGTCGTTCGTATTTGCTTAGTAACTTAATTTCAAAGTGCTAATCTTTGCTGATAATCAATTTGTGCTGTTGCTTTTTTTTTCTAAAATTCTGTGATCTAGCTGCATACATACACGGAAAATTGGAAAAGAGAGATATATAGCTAGAAAAAAAGGGAAGTTGACTTTTTAGGATGTTGTTACCTTTCAACATTTAAAACCAATTTTATAAAGGTGCTCTTATAGGATACTGTACTCGTCACTTGCTATTTTAGGAGGAAAAGGATTATATCATAGGGAAATTTTGTTTTTATTTCAATTTATTTTCATTGTTACGTTTTGTTGTGAATTTATAATTAATAGCGTCCTTGCTAAAACAGGACAAAAAATTGAAAAGATCAAGGTTTCAGTGTTTACAGGTGAGGTAATATTTATCCTTAAACTATTAACAAAGTCACTGTATCACAAAATGAAGGACAAGAGGGTTAAAGAAATGTTTCTCAAATGATACATATACTTTTGACAGCTTTCGATACAGCAGATGAAAACACGAGAAAAATCTGCATGAACATGAAAAAAAAAACTATTGAATATGTAACGGCAATCGGAACGACAAAATCAAATCTGATGTACAGTCTAGCAAACACAATTGTTTTAAAACGCAATCAAAAGAACAAACAAAAATCTACTGTACAAGATAGCCAAACAATAGTTTTTAATTCACATCGCTAACCTAGATCCTTCTGCTTCTACCTAAATGATAACCGGTAATGCGTTGTGATATAGCTAGGGATAAAATATCAATAATTTTTACTTACTGCAATATCAAAGCTTTCCAAGAAAATCATGATTGCTTGTTAGCAATCATTGCATACGTCACTACTTTCCTTTATCCTAAAATTTACGAAGCAAGGCTTGGCGGTATAAATCCAGATTTAGTGAGAATACATGTTTCTATATGAAATTCAAAATGCAAAACAAGAAGTGACCGGTTTTACCAGTATGAAGGACTGGCCTGACGAGTTTTTTTTTTTTTAATTATTTTTCTATGCTGTTAACCTTGTAATTCACAATTTATGTAATTCACAATTTATATACAGAAATAATTTCAAAAGGGTAAAAGTTCATATTGAAACACACCTCTTTGCTTCACAAGTCATTGTATTTTACTGGTGTTTATATATAATACAAATGTAAGGCTGTAGACAAGAAATGACGGTATACAATCTATTTTTGTCTGAGTCAACATCATGTCATATCCTTTTTTAATTGGACCATTGGAAATGTGTTACATTTATCATATAAACAAGTATATAAAAAGAATCTTCCGAAAGATCAGTTTATTCAAAATTACTAGTCAGTTCTATGTGATGACATGACCTTGAACTTGATTTAGATTCCACAATGCTTTGCATCTTCGAACTTTATTTTGCCTATCAAACTTTTGTTTTATTCGAGCGTCACTGAAGAGTCGTTTGTAGAAAAATGTGTGTCTGACGTACAAAACTTTAATATGTATGAGGAGTTTATTGATACAATGAATGAAAATCCATCAGAACTGGAGATCTTTTTCAATTGAAAACGGTTAAAAAATAACTGATTTTACTTATAAACAATCACAGAGTAATGATCTTTATATTTCGTTCTTGTTCTATAAATAAAATTCCAATTAACACACAGTTGGCTAATGACCCTCAATCGACGTAATTATGTGCGTATAACGACAGGTCACTTGAAGATGAGTCTCACAATTTATACATACGTCAAAACATACACAGGAAGGCACTTGAAAGAAATATGTCCCATCATATTACTGTATTTATCCTATGATTTAAATACTGTAAGGTATGCTATAAATGAGTAATAAAACTATTAGAAATAAAATTCCGATTTTATAGAGATGTTTAGAATACATTATTGTTGTGAATAATTGTTATTTTCATTTTTTAAGATTTCCACTTTTGTCAGTGACCACTCCGCGATTCATTGCCCCAATTATTTCTTACATCGTTCTTTATGTATTTCATATCTGTTTATTCATTTATTGTAGTACATATATGTACATGTATTGATATTCTACAGTAACTTATTATTTTATTTACATATTGTGTATAACTCGTTCGTTATTATAAATCATATTTAAGTCAAGTATTTATAGTGCCTCTTGTTATACCGATGTGCTATCTTGGTGTATACTCAAATATCGCTATTTCTCAGTTCAAAACATAGTCTTTTTGATAAAAATTTTAAAAAAAAATGGCACAGTGATAATAAGTTTAAGGACACAGTCCTAGCGGGAGATTGTTTGCTAGAATTTAAAAGTCAGGAAACGTATGACATATATGGTCAGTACTGCTACAGTATCATTTAAATATGTTTGTTCAACATATCTGCTAAAAAAATATTTCACATAAAAAAAAGTATCCGTTTTCTAACTTATAAGCTTTGTAAAACAGTCACCGATGCGCTTTAAATGTATACACTGTAAAACTATTAATGAATGAAAGAGAAAAAAAACATTGTAGCCCATTTTCGAAATTACCAACTTTTAATTGTTTCAAATCTTTAGATTTTTTTGCAAAGAGAAAACAGCTTAAGGTGTGACAAACTGTATTCCTGCATTTACAATTTTTTTTAAACAAGTTTTACTTTCGAGGGATGATGTTTGTCATACTGATTTACTTAATAAGAATTCAAGAAAAAATATAGATCTATTTAAAAGAAATATATATCTCAATATCTTGACTGACAGCAAAACTGTAAAGGTAAAAATTTAAAATGGCTTAATTATTTTTGTTCTATAAAACCCATTGAATGACAGAATGAAATCTTTAAAGAGTCAGATTTGACTAAAAAATGTCAACAAAAAGAGTTACTGGCACTTTGAAGTTAAAAAAATCAAGATGGGCTTTTTTGAGCTCAGTGATTATAGATTCTAAGTAGATCTGTACATGCCTTTTCTTTTTTTTTTTTTCTATTTATTATTTTAAAAAGCCTGTTGTCACTAGCATAGTCAACTTGGTCAAAGTTGTATTTTACCAGATAAACTGTGTCCAACTTATCTTGTGTCACTATCAAAGTTTTTCATTGGTGAAAGAAAAAACTGCTCTGTGATTGGATAATTTACGTCATATGTCTCTGGTTTTGTCTCTGGTTCACCAAAGTTTCCAGAAAAAAATAGAGCCATCTATGTGAATCTCTCTGTAAATAACGTGTGGTAAAAAAGGTGTACGAATAAGCTGATCATGATATGAAGTACTTTTTTAGCTCACCTGGCCCATAGGGCCAAGTGAGCTTTTCTCATCACTTGGCGTCCGGCGTCTGTCGTCGTCCGTCGTCGTTAACTTTTACAAAAATCTTCTCCTCTGAAACTATTGGGCCAAATTTAACCATACTTGGCCACAATCGTCATTGGGGTATCTAGTTTAAAAAAAATGTGTCCGGTGACCCGGCCAACCAACCAAGATGGCCGCCATGTCTAAAAATAGAACATTGGGGTAAAATGTAGATTTTGGCTTATATCTCTGAAACCAAAGCATTTAGAGCAAATCTGACATGGGGTAATTGTTTATCAGGTCAAGATCAATCTGCCCTGAAATTTTCAGATGAACCGGACCACCCGTTGTTGTGTTGCTGTCCCTGAATTGGTAATTTTAAGGAAATTTTTGCTGTTTTTGGTTATTATCTTGAATACTATTTTAGAAAGAGATAAACTGTAAACAGCAATAATGTTCAGCAAATAGTTATCAAAGGTACCAGGATTATAATTTAGTACGACAGACGCGCGTTTCGTCTGACGTTACGCACGGTAATGCGTTCGGATTAAAATTACGTTATTATATGATTTTAGAACAGCAACCATTTGCCCATAAAGAAATAAAATCACCAACATCCATATATCTACAGAAAGGCCCGGACATGTTTTTCTTATTTTAAGTTAATTCTATAAATTTTTGCACCATAAATTTATTTTATTGAACTCACAAATCTTACTTTTGCGTTAAAAATTGCATGTCCGGCGTAACATTTCAGATTAAATAAAATGCATTTCTCTATGTTCCGTTGTAATTTTGCACATAAAATCTGCGAAATTTAGTATATCAGCTTCCTACTAGATTTATATTATAACATCATACCCGTTTTTTGGTATTGGCTGAAATTTGAAGCAAGCCTTCAACGAAATATTCAGCAAAGGAACCTGTCTTAATGAGTTTTGAGGAAAGTTTATCAAAATTTCAGTTTTATTATTATCCCTATAAAATAATCAAATCATATTAAAACTATACTCAATAGAAAGTTCAGAAAAAGATAAACATTTTCAAAGTTTCAAATGTAAAAAAAAACTTTTTCTTGAAGCAGAATTTTTAAAAATCGAATGTCTAGCCACAATGTCCAAACGTTATTTTTGTCCATTCCTTACGTGAAACATGTTGTATAAATACTAAATGTGCATTTATAATACAAAACTAACATATTTATAAGATACAAACTATAAGTTCATACAAATGGCTAAATGAGTCGGGTGTTTTCACAAACATTATGACCTTACATTTTTTTTCGGAAAGCATTCCCTATGTCTAGCCATTATGTCCAATGGTGTCATTTTGACGTTTCTGCACAGTGGCGTCTTTTATACAAATACACACTAGTTACGAACTGTTTAGGCAGTTAAAATTATGCCGGGAAATGTTCATTCCAAAATGGTCTTCTGGATCAAAATAACACTCAGATTAGAAAAACATACACACATAAGGAATAAACCCTTTATAGACACACGGGAAAAGGGGGGATGGGCCGAGGGATAATTTCTTATGGACAAAAGTTTTCACGCAAATCTAAAACACCTTTATAGATTAGAAACCGATTAGAATCCGAGTTACAATGGTCTTATAAAATTTAAACAACTATATAAATACGTATTTGTAAAATGAAACCATCAGTGCTAAAAAGATAGAGAAATAGTCGGAAAACTCAGTCACAGACACATACAGATATTGGACAAAAGTGGGTTCAACAAAAAAAATCATTTCAACTAAAATCATTATAAAAAGAAATATTGCTAAATTAGTATATGACCCATTTTAATGAAATAAATACCATAAATTTTTATGTCAATTTGTCAAAAAAATGTTCAGGCTAAATTTATCTTCTCATGTGTCCCTCCGGAAGCAAGATTTTTTTTAAAGCCAGGTTGCTATGTTTTCTATCCAATTAAAATTGGAAAAATTTGCATTTGTTTTCATCTAATCGCAGATCAGAAAATAAAAACGATCCTTACGTAATTAATTGCCTTATACATGAAACATTTCTTCAGCTTATGGTATTTTGATAAAAGTCGACCGAGTAGGTACTCCGCTCTTGATAACAAAATGTGAAAGTTAGTTTATGGCGTCAAATTTGTCAATTATACATGTTACGTCTTGCGACGCAATACCGTGCGTAACGTCTCTACGTAAGACTAATAATCAGTGACGCTCATATCAAAATATTTATAAAGCCAAACAAGTACATAGTTGAAGAGTATTGAAGATCCAAAATTCCAAAAAGTTGTGCCAAATACGGCTAAGGTAATCTGTGCCTGGGATAAGAAAATCCTTAGTTTTTTTTCGAAAAATTCAAAGTTTTGTAAACTGGAAATTAAAATAAAATGACCACATTATTGATATTCATGTCAACACAGCAAAGTAAGACATAAAAAATAGTTAACATGACCAAAATGGTCAGTTGACCCCTTAACGAGTTATTGCCCATTATAGTCAATTTTTGTAAATTTTTCGTAATCTTTTACAAAAATCTTCTCCTCTGAAACTACTGGGTCAAATGTAACCATACTTGGCCACAATCATCATTGGAGTAAATAGTTTGACAATCGGTCCGGCCAACCAAACAAGATGGCCGACATGGCTAAAAAAAGAACACAGGGGTAAAATGTAGATTTTGGCTTATAACTCTGAAACCAAAGCATTTGAGCAAATCTGATCTGAGGTAAAATTGTTAATCAGGTCAAGATCTATCTGCCCTGAAATTTTCAGATGAATCAGACATCCCGTTGTTGGGTTACTACCCCTGAGTTGGTATTTTAATGAAATTTTGCCGTTCTTGGTTATTATCTTGAATGTTATTATAGATAGAGATAAACTGTACACAGCAATACTGTACAGCAAAGTAAAACCTACAAATAAGTCTACATAATCGAAATGGTCAATTGACCTCATAAGGATGTAATTGCCCTTTATAGTAAATTTTTAACAATTTTCATAAATTTTGTAAATTTTTACAAAAGATTTTAACTACTGGGATAGATTCATAGGTTCATTAGATAGAGATAATTGTAAGCAGCAAGAATGTTCAGTAAGGTAAGATCTACAAACACATCACCATCACCAAAACACAACTTTGTCTTGAATCCATCTGTGTCTTTCGTTTATGATATGCGCTTAGACCAAGGTGAGCGACACAGGACTTTAGAGCCTCTAGTTTCAGTTATTATATAGTCTTGTTTTGTGGTAAAATAAATTTTATTCTATACCTATATATCAAAACATCTTCTCTTACCTTTCTTCCTCAAACAAAACATTTTTTTTGTATGATAATGGATGGTTAAAGGAATAATACTTCCTAACTAAAAGCAAGACAAAATATAGTCTGTTAAATTAACTTTTAGAATAGGTTTATGATTTGTTCTTTAATAGCCATATATAGACACATTTTAAACTTGTTTCTATGAACTTTTAAAAATACTGGAAATTGTTAAATATAATAAACAGGAAATTAAATACTATCAATGTTGAACATGCGTTTTTAAGTTGACATTTCTGAAGAACACGTCTTTTAAAAAATGCAGCATTTTATATAAGAAAAAAGGTTGTTAAAAACAGTTTCGTTTTATAAATCTTCATATTTATAAGAAATAAAACAGAAAAAAAAAGAATTTCTATCTTCAGAATGATTGCATGTAAATAGCACAGCGTTTGATATTCAATTTAATATAATTGTCAATGAATGGCTGACTGTTGAATTATTATTTCTATGAACTTACGGACTAGTAAGAAATTCTGATTAACACATTGGTCTGCTTATTATTGCATTAATTGGTATGGGTTGAACTACAGAAACTTAACTTTCCTATATCATTCATCACAAACTTATTTATGGTGCACAATCTTATGGTCGGCAACAATTTTCATTGTAATCATACAAAGAAGAATCCGATCTGACTCGGTCACAACAAGCAGAATGGCTTGACCAAGTCTATATTTAACACAAAATCAAGGATTGAGGCCTTAAAATATCTTTCACGTGTATTTTAAGTCCAGATGGACTTACAACGGAAGAAGTAATATCCCTAAATGAATTTTAAAATAAAAGATTCAAACAGTAAAATTGACAGGCTCTCAAAGAAAATCAAAAGGTACATGTATACACATGGGCCTCCACGGGTCTGAAGACGGCCTTTTGGACCTTAAACGTGTAAATGGCATTCCTGATGGGAAGACAGAGAAAATGTTAGAAAAAGCAAAAACGTTGGTTAAGCAAATTAGTTAAATAACTGACAAAGCTATTTATATGATATTATTCGATCCATCAGAATGGCCGAGCACGTAATATAGAAGATACCGCTGGCAAACTCCTAATGGAATTGACGAACGTGACAAATTATACCCAGGCTTTCAGACCACCCCATAAAAAGAGGATGCTAATTGGATGACAAAAATAGAGCTAGCTTAAAGAAAGGAGTTATTTCAGGTCGCATCTTAACAACGAGGGCCTAACTAAACATAGGATCGCAATAGCCTACAAAGCAAGCCAGTTTGCATAAAATTAAAGTGTGGTTGAAAATTTATTTGCGAGGGATAATTAGCAATACTAATAAAAAATAATTCAAAATACTATGTATATTCTGTTATTCTGGTCTCATGGAATACATTAAACACTGTTGCCCGACTCGAGAGACCCTCATGTGTAGTCAAAGTCGTTAAACACACACACCTTTTTTTAGTAGCATTAAAAGCCTTAATCACAAGAGACAATTTAAAAGTATAATAGAGGGTAATTAACCTTCCAAAACTCTATACATATATATGCAGCAGGAGTGACAGCTTTAGTATAGAGAGGCCTAAATGTACACTATAAAATTAAAAGATGTGGAATGATTGCAAAATGAGACAACTCTCACACACACCATAATATGTTTAAGTAAACAACCATATAGGTCACCGTTCTAACTTCAACAATGAGCCCAAACCGCACAGTAAGTAAATGCACCGAAATGAATATTAGTACATCAGTATCATATGCAATGTATTATAAAGTATTGTAAAACAAAAAATATATATTTCTTATGATTTATATGACAGCTATTTATATAAATATTAAATAATTCTTTTTGTTTCGACCGAAAAAAAATCCTCCAATAACTGAGAGTTATAATTGATTTTTCGTTTTAGTTTTTCTTTCACATTTACCATACAAATTAGGTTGGAAAATTAATCGGATTTGTCCTATTTGTCCTGTAAAAACTGTTAAAAAATATGTCGATAATAGTAGGTTATATTTACACGTATCGATTTTAAACTGAATATTCATATAAAATCAAGAAACTTGTAAATACTAAAAAAAAACAAAATAGAGAGAATGATTTTATTTATCGTCTTGCCACCGTATGACGGTTGACCGTAAGTGGTAGAACCGAAAAAAAAGAGTTAAAATTAAGAATATAGATAAGTATCTGCTTAATCAAGTCAATAAATACAAAGAAACTGGCAATGACAGCCGATCCTGACTTGTAGTAGCCGACTGAACATCAGTATCCTCACTTGTAATAGGCGTAGTAAGTGTGTAGATATGAAGACAAGATCCCAGCTTAAGGGAATAAAACCAGCTAGTGAACAGGATTTTGTTTTTCTAAATTTACATAGCATTGAATGCAGAGATTTTTTGGAATTGAAACGAATCAATGCATCTGACTGTCACATTTTGCATGAAGCCATTCGTATCAATATGTTCTAACCAAGAGGAGAAAAAAAAGAAAAGACATGTGTATGCACTTGAATATAATGTACCAACCTGATTACTAAGACATTTTCGATTCCGAAGCAGAACCGTTGCTGAATTTGCAGTTTTTTCCAAATATATACTCGTTAAAATCTAATGTCCTAAATAATAAGTATACATGTCATCCACGCATCGTTCTCAAATCACATTTAAATATCCATTATATATACATTCGATTCTTGTATTATACATTGAATTTCACCATCAACAAGCCAGATTTCCATCTTATAAACGGACAAGTATTGATAAGTTAAAAATAGAAGTCTGTTATATTGATCTTTATAATTAATTTCCTATCAACATAATGGGAGCTCTCGCATTTGAAGGCCTTCTAACGATGTACAGATCGAACGAAATCGTTTTGTATTACAAAGGTAGATAAAATAGTAACGGGTAGATTGCTGTTCGATCTGTAATAACCAAGTTAAAAGTGGAAACAGTTGTGACCAGAATAGTTATCGTGACCTATTAACTTGGCCTGACATCATTCAGTAATTATAACAACAAAACCAAACGATTAATATATAAAGCTAATTGTAAAATGTAAATAGATCTATAAATGGTTTCAAAGATGACATCATAGACTAAGCAAACTGACGAAAGAGGGTGATCAATAAAGAAAATATGTTGATTAAAAATTATATGGAAAAGAAATCTGGTGTTTCAAATTGAAATTTAAGACCGATTTTATAAATACTCTTGGTACTTTTTCTAATGTGGACTCATAGGACTACAAACACAAGGTTCCTGGTTCGATCCCGGTACCGGAGAGAAAATTGCAGGGACTTATTTTTCGGCTCTCGCATGACACCGTTTGCGTGAATGATCTGTATGGTCTCGAGAAAATATCCCTCGGACGAGAACGATAAATGGCCGAGCCGTGTTAAGAGAGAGCAATATTTCTTGTACGTAAAAGACACCCTTGCAGAAAAGAGCAGGCTAATGCCGCTACAAGGCAGCACTCCCACCCGCAAAGTTGAAGGTGATTAATATAAGTTGTAACCAGATGCTCTACATGACACAGCTTTATACGACCGCAGAGGTTGAACCCTGAACAGTTGGGGCAAGTATGGACACAACATTCAAGCTGGTTTCAGCTCTAAATTTGGATTGTGATTAAATAGCTGACACAGCATAGGTTTCTGACACCGAATGAATGTGGTCTAATGAACTTAAAAAAAATGTCTTTGAGCAATTCACTATGCTGTTGAATATTAATCCTCTTAAAAAAATGTTTGAAGAAATTTTCTTTTTATTTATGAAATCTGAAATGAGAAAAATTGACCCCCCCCCTTTTTCCAATTTTTTTTTCTCACATCCCCCTTTCCCTTATTTCAAAACTGATCCCAATTCAAATTCCTAATGGAGTTTGCAACAATAACTACTCATTTAAATACATCATAAAATATTAAAATGTAAAACTAGAGGCTCTCAAGAGCCTGTGTCGCTCACCTTGTTCTATGTGCATATTTAACAATAGAGACAGATAAATTCATGACAAAATTGTGTTTTGATGATGGTGATGTGTTTGTAGATCTAACTTTACTGAACATTCTTGTTGCTACAATTATCTCTATCTATAATGAACTTGGCCCAGTAATTACAGTGGAAAATATTTTACAAAAATTTATAAAATTTGATAGAAAATGAATATACTCGGCAATAACTCCTAAAGGGGTCAATTGACAATTTTGGTCATGTTTGATTTATTTGTAGATCTTATTTTGTTGAACATTATTGCTGTTTACAGTTTATCTCTATCTATAATTATATTCAAGATAATAACCAAAAACTGCAACATTTCCTTAAAATTACTAATTCTGGGGCAGCAACCCAACAAAGGTTGGTCTGTTTCTCTTAAAATTTCAGAGAAGATAGATCTTGACCTGATAAACAATTTAGCCCTTGTCAGATTTGCTCTTAATGCTTTGTTTTCAGAGCTATAAGCCAAAATTTACATTTTATCCCTATGTTCTATTTTTGGCCATGGCGACCATCTTGGTTGGTTGGCAAGGTCACGCCGCACATTTTAAAACTAGATACCCCATTAATGATTGTGACTAAGTTTTGTTAAATTTGGCCTTGTAGTTTCAGAGGAGAAGATTTTTTAAAAGAATATATAAATTTTAGAAAAATGGTTAAAAATTGACTATAAAATGCAATAACTCCTAAGGGGGTCAACTGAAAATTTTGGTCATGTTGACTTATTTGTAGATCTTACTTTGCTGAACATTATTGCTGTTTACAGTTTATCTCTATCTATAATTATAATCAAGATAAAACCAAAAAACTGTAAAATTTCCTTAAAACTATTAATTCTGGGGCAGCAACCCAACAAAGGTTTGTCTGTTTCTCTTAAAATTTCAGAGAAGATAGATCTTGACCTGATTAAACAATTTAGCCCTGTCAGATTTGCTCTTAATGCTTTGGTTTCAGAGCTATAAGCCAAAATCTACATTTTACCCCTATGTTCTATTTTTAGCCGTGGTGGCCATCTTGTTTGGATGGCAAGGTCACGCCACACATTTTTTAAACGAGGTACCCAATTGATGATTATGGCTAAGTTTGGTTAAATTTGGCCTGGTAGTTTCAGAGGAGAAGATTTTTTAAAAGAATACATAAATTTTAGAAAAATGGTTAAAAATTGACTATAAAGGGCAATAATTCCTAAAGGGGTCAACTGACAATTTTGATCAAGTTGACTTATTTGTAGATCTTACTTTGCTGAGCATTATTGCTGTTTACAGTTTAAATCTGTTTATAATAATACAAGATAATAACCAAAAAACTGCAAAATTTCCTTAAAATTACCAATTCAGGGGCAGCAACAACTTTTTTGGCCCTAATTCCTAAACTGTTGGGACTTAAACTCCCAAAATCAACCCCAACCTTCCTTTTGTGGTCATAACCTTATGTTAAAATTTCATAGATTTCTTACATTACTCAAGTTTGTGCAAAAACCAAGAAAAAAAACTTATTTGGGCCCTTTTTGGTCCCTAATTCCTAAACTGTTGGGACCAAAACACCCAAAATCAATCCCAACTTTCCTTTCATGGTCAAAAACCTTGTGTTTAAATTTTATTTTCTATTTACTTTTACTAAAGTGAGAGTGCGAAAACCAAAAGTCTTCGGATAACGACGACGACGCCAACGTGATACCAATATACGACCAAAAAAATTTCAATTTTTGCGGTCGTATAAAAACTTGTTTCACGATCCATTATAAATATATATATGTTTAAACTAAAGAGACATCATATTTCGTCTTTTTTTTTTTTTTTTTTTTTTTACTATTAAATATAAATTTGTCGAAATATGAATCAGGTGTAAATGGTGTACAGTAAAACTGTTAACATGTAAAAATATTTAATAACTGAAATACTTGGTCAATACAAAGACACATCTATCTATATGTATGTGTCTCTGAATCGATACCATTAACATTTTGTTTTAGATGATCTGTGATGATCAACAGGCCAGCTTTCTACACGTATCTATAACCATAATTATCACTGGTGATTCAATAATCGATTGAAATATAATAACGTTATTATTTTCTGTTACCTTGATAACGTGCCTATGTAACAGAGGGAATATTAATTATTCGTATTATTGGGAATTAGGCCAGTTGTAATTTGAGACAACACGCTAGTTGTACTAAAAGGTCTTAGGGAACAATAATTATATATTAGGTTAACGACCTTACAAGTACATTAATGTACCAAACCAGTAATTGATATAGCTGAATAATGGACACTTCTGATCTTACAATTCGCCAAAACATCTGCAAATTTATATAAAATGGCGCTTAGGACACGGACCACCTTTTCCTTTTTCTATTTATTTCGGTCGTTATTTTTAATGGTAAATGTGATTCATCACTTTTACTTATTTTTCACATATTTAAAGTCTTGTGCTATCCAATGTTATTGACAGTAACAATTTTATAAATGGATTATGAAATTTCCTGCTTACAAAATAAGATATATAACAGATACTATTTATAATCGGACAAATACAGCGATTCATTGTATTGTGCAAGTCTAAAAGACAAATCAACAAATTTCTGCTCTTCCCCCGTTTAAGCAGTCTTGTCTGGTCGGCTCAAAGGCATATAATGGAACAGCGTATTCTTCTCTTAAACTTTGCATTGCTATACAATGATACATTACGCAAGGGAATTTCTACTAATTCATAATTTAAACATTCTTAAATAGAAAGGGATATAACCCACTCATTTGTATCGTCATGTTTCTCTTTTTTATATGGAACGATAACAGTTTAATAAAATAAAGGATGCTGACCTCATTATTATTAGAATATGACAGTTATTATCCATTCGTTTGATGTGTTAGAGCTTTTGATTTTGCCATTTGATTAGATAGACTTTCCGTTTTGATTTTTCCTCACAGTTCAGTATTTTTGTGATTTTATTTTTTTCTCAACATCCAGTTGTGGTTGGTTAGGGGTCACCACTCGGAATTACTTTTTAATTTCATTAAAGTTTTCTTGTTCTGTAGAACATTTTCCACACTTTAATTTTTTATCAAAATAATCTATTTCAAATTATTCCCTTAAGTTTCATGGATGTGTGATAAAAACTGTTGGAGAAGTTGATTACAGAAAACTTGTACCAACTTTCATAAATTTCGCTGAAACAACTAAGCTCCCAAATCTGGACCAAAACGAGAAAAAAAATATCAAACAGTTCCGTAATAATAGGTACATAACTTCAACATATGTGCAATATTCCTGTGAAGATCCAGGGATCTGGGTTGAAAACTGTAGGAGTTGCATACCAAATTTGGTACCACGTGTCTTCCCGCCCAAAATACACTATTATCACCCGATTTGGGTTTTTTTTATATCTTTTGTTTCCTTTTTACGTATACATCAAATTGCCTGTTTATCTATATCACATTTATAAATATGATGACATGTATTTTTTTTAATATGTAATCATTCTGTCAGGAGACAGATGCATAAGAATATTCCGACTTCAAGCTGTAGTATACAAAAAAAATGTAGTCTGCAAGAAAAAAATTAATGAATGATTTGAAATCAATACAGGTCCATAATATATATTCATATCTGTAGTTTCTTACACTTTATTAAAAGGCTACATCTTATGTTAATAACATAGCTAAAAAGGTTTCAATTAACAGGTTATTCAAATGTTTTTGACATTCATGAAAACGACATGTGTTGTTGGAATAGAAGTACATCCGTGGATTTCTTAACTTTACAAAAACTAATAAGATTCCAAATGTGAAATCTAATTTAATTAAATAAATTTCGAAGTGGCTTGATATAGGCCTAAACAGTAAGCTCCAACCGCTACAAAAAAGTGTTTGTTTTCACTTCGCGAGACAATAACTTACATTGTAATAGGAGGACGAGGTACATGTATGTTAGGTACAGGTACAGGTAAAGGGGAGTTGGGACCCCGCTAACACTCATGTTTAACTCGCCACAATCTGTATGTATGTGCCTGTCCAGTCAGGATCCTGTAATTCGGTGCATGTTGTCGTTTGTTGCTGTGTTACATATTTGTTTTTCGTTCATTTTTGTACATTTATTATTAGGCCGTTAGTTTTCTCGTTTAATTGATTTACATCTGTCATTTCGGACCTTTTATTGTTGAAGGCCGTACTGTGACCTATAGTTATTAATTTCTGTATCATTTGGTTTCTTGGGAAGAGTTGACAGTACATTGGAAATAATACCACATCGCCTTTTTTATATCATTTACTCGTATACATTTCAACAAAGTTAATAATTATGTATTACGATAAAACATGTTTATACCGCCCACCAAAGGAAGCCTTCTCGAACAGAAATGCAGACAATCTTTGACACAGCTTAGAGTACTGTCATTTCATATAGTAAATAGTGTTATTCTAAACTTATTTATATTTCACGTTCTTGTATGTCCTATCCAACTGAGATCACAGACACATGACTCTGAAAATGTTTTACGTATATACTTTCACATAATGTTATGTTCAAGTATATATATAAGTATTACTTTTCAGAGACATGTGTCTGAGGTTGAGATTTTCAAAACAAATAATTTAAACCCGCCACTGATCATGTGCTTAATTTTCCGTGGCCAGAAACCTTCTATGGGGCGTCTTATGTCAAATCGAAATGGTTATCGCTATTTCATTTGTATTTCGAGATATATATTTTTTTAAGACTTTCAGCTTGATGGTATTATTTATTTCACATTGTAATATGACGTGCCGTTTTCGCTATTTAAACCAGACTCATGCAGAGATGTACATATTTATGGATGTTGCTGTTTACCCCTCACGTAAATCCAAATATATCGTAGCCTCGTAGAGTCTCGTAGACACTCATAATGTTCAGTGCGCTTTATAAAATGTGAATTAAAAACAACTAAGAACTGTTTAAAGAACTATTGTATTAATAAAAGGACGCGGTGTGTCAGTGTAAAATCACCCCGATGGCCAATTACTTTAACTATTTAGAATTTCGCACAGGATATGTTTATGACGTCTTAACATAAGATGTGTCTGAGATAGCTTCGAGACACAACTTAAGAGTGTCCTAAGTCCATCCTAAAATTGGTCTTATCTATGACTTAGGACGAATCTTAGGATACTTTCGAGAACACCACCCCTGCAGATAATAGTTGTGTACGATACTAAGAATTTGATGTACATTTTGTTAATCGATTGCACGGTTATTTCTGCGGGGGAGTTTGATTTCATGACGTAACAGTACAATACATAACAATAGTTTATTACACAAGAATCTCATGGATGACAAAACATATATATCAATCAGTTTCAGATAAAATTATTGTCTTTCTGTACGACAGCTGCGCTATTTATCTATATGATATTATGCGATTGTATGTAATAATGTTAATTATCACAATATCCATTAATTTGGTGCGAATTAAGTACCCTTGGATGCACATTTACGTGTGTCCACCATTTTTCTTCAATAAAAATAATGTGATGTTCGTCAGTAAAAACTGATTAGATCCCAGATCCATCATTATAGAACTTAGCTATTTACACTTCACTCTGTTTATTCTCGTATTATTTATACAAAATCAATACGCATACATCAAATGAATGTATTGAAAGTAAGATATACATTAAATGTGTAAACACTACTACATTAACAGTTTGCGCGCAGCATGAAGGAAAAAATCTTCAATGTTCACAGAACAATAAATTTATAATTGAAAATATAACACTGCAAATTATGCATTATTAAATACAGGGTCGGTTAAGGACAGTTCACTCCCGGGAATAATATAACCATTTCAATCTTGCACATACTCAATCAGCTGGTTTGTACGTTATCATTCATAAACAGGCCGGTTTCCGCTGTAACTGATGTCAATAATAAATGTCGATATGGAGCATTCATACATAGCGCCGGGTCATTAAATATGGACGATGTTACCGAGAAATATTTTTAATATGCAAAACACAATATTAAAAATTTACATTGACTTACCGATGGAGCCAGCTGGAAAAATCACTCTCTTCTTAATAAACATCAGAAAAGCACCCGATTGTCTGTACGGTTCATGTTAGAATCTAGATATAATCCTATGTCCTATAACCACATTTCATATAGATGGAATTCCCCAATAATAATAATGAATGGTACACATTTTGTCGTTAAAATCACGGCAATTAAAAAAACAAACTAATTCACCATTGATTCTTTATATTTCATCGCCTTAAATATTACATGTATGCATAAATCACCCTCACAGTCAAAGCGAGGCTTGTCGTCTGCCCGAATCTCTATCCAGGCGCGTGCAGCAGATAATCGATTTATACAAGAAGAAATTTCACAGCATTTGACAATTCATGTCTAATTAATAATTAACATGTTGCTCGAGACCTGTAACACACATATAAAAATCTCAAAATGTATGGATACTTTCTAAAGAAATGAATTATTTATTCAAGATATGTTCCAGACATGTGCAGAGGATGCTGATCGATAGATGATGATAATGTGGAACATACCATATAACAATTGATGGAGAAAATTAATCATGATAATACCAATTGGAAGTCAAATGATTTCTATGTGAAATGATAATCAATGATAATCATACATTAACAATCCAGTAAAAAGAGCAACACCTGCCAGTTAATTCATTATATTATTATATTATTAAAATGATATAAATGATGCAGTGAATATAATATATTAATTCCGTCTTTCTTTATAATTATGCGTATTTTTAATGAGATCACATCAAAATTAAAATGTTGTCGAAAATAACACTTTTTACCATAAATAAAATTTTACCGGAAATGTTACTAAAATGTATGCCTTGTCATAATCCTTAATTGTAAATCTACTGTATCAACTAATATATAATTCATAGGGATCATTACATTGTTAACATAAACTTTTCTTAACTTATCCATGCCTATACATGTGTTGAAAAATACCTGAACGGAGTTCCCTACAAAAATCTGTAATTTTAGCTGTGCACCATAAATAGACAGTAACAATTTTACATCCAATATAAGTGGCAATTTTCAGAACGAAGTAGAAAATACCGGCCACAAATATTCCCAAAATGAAGTAAAATTTCAAATAGCTGAAATTTGACTCAATACGTTGTTTATTTTTATTTGATTTTATTTAATCATGTATTTTAAGCATATATCTTATATATATTTATGCTATAAAAGAGGGGCGAACGAGACTAGAGGGATAGTCAATCTCCTAGATCGTAAATAAACTGACAACGCCATGGCTAAAAAAGAAAAAGACAAACAGACAAATAATAGCACAAAAGACACAACATAGAAAACTAAAGACTAAGCAACACGAACCCCACCAAAAATTGGGGTAATCTCAGGTGATCTGCAAGGGTAAACATGGCCTGCGCCCGTGTTAAAACAACTCCAGTATAAGTTAGTAGCGAAAACAAACACATATAGTGACTAAGTTGATAGGACTGTTTTAGTTTAAGTAAGAGTTTTGGCTCTTACATCTAATCTCAATGTTTCAAAGAGGGCGTTTTCCATGAAAAGTCGTAACATTATATTTCTTAAAAAACATGTAGTAGTTATCTACAATGATTTTTCTTATAAAAAAGATGTTGTCGAAATTAACACATACATGTATTACTATAAATATAATTTTACCGGAAATGTTATAAAAATGTCTGCATTGTCATATCCTTTTAAGTGTAAATCTTGTATCGCCACAATTGACCCCAACAACCAGAGTTTGTATTCAATAGGACAACATATTTAAGATCACTTCACTAGTTATTTCCAAATCATCCCATTGTTTACACAGATTCAAGATATCGCAACCCTGAAAAATTGTAAAAAACTTTTCAAACCAACCAATCCTCGTGAGAACTAGTTTTAAAATACAAAAAATTGTTGCTTGTTTCTGGATCCTTATTGTGAATGTGTTTATAATTTATACATGTACTTGTATTTATCATAATAAAATATTGTTTACACAAAAAAAAAATTACAAAAAATACTAAAATCTAAGAACGACGATCGAACTGTTCAAGCTAGTAGAACATTTTCCGAAATCACATTTTCAATAATTTGTTTAGTAATTTCTGTAAAACAATCAAGGCAGTCATCAATATACATGGGGAGAGGTTATTTTGGCCCAACATATTTTCCTTTTTTTAAATCACCCAATTCATAAGACGAAATTCTGAGAGAAAAGTATACTTCTGACCTTCAGCGTGCCCGTAATTACTAATGGAAAGATTGGAAGAGTTGTGTGTATATTTTTGAATCATATTCTCAGGTATAGCGGTGATATATCCCATTTATTTTTAAGAAGCAGTTAGCTCAAAAAGATGATAACCAATATTAACTTAAGAATGCATGGCTAACAGTTAACCAATATTGACCTAAGAATGTATGCCTAACAGTTAACCAATAGTAACCTAAGAATGCATGACTAACAGTTAACCAATATTAACCTTGGAATGCATGACTAACAGTTAATCAATATTAACCTAAGAATGCATGACTAACCATTAACCAATATTAACCTAAGAATGCATGACTAACAGTTAACAAATATTAACATAAGAATGCATGGCTAACAGTTAACAATATTAACCTAGAATGCATGGATAACAGTTAACCAATATTAACCTAAGAATGCATGACTAACAGTTAATCAATATTAACCTAAGAATGCATGACTAACAGTTAACCAATATTAACCTAAGAATGCACGACTAACAGTTAACCAATATTAACCTTAAAATGCACGACTAACAGTTAACCAATATAAACCTAATAATGCATGGCTAACAGTTAATCAATATTAACCTAAGAATGCATGACTAACAGTTAACCAATATTAACCTTAGAATGCACGACTAACAGTTAACAAATATTAACATAAGAATGCATGGCTAACAGTTAACCAATATTAACCTAAGAATGCATTACTAACAGTTAACCAATATTAACCTAAGAATGCATGACTAACAGTTAACAAATATTAACTTAAGAATGCATGGCTAACAGTTAACCAATATTAACCTAGAATGCATGGCTAACAGTTAACCAATATTAACCTTAGAAAACATGACTAGACTAACAGTTAACCAATATTAATCTAAGAATGCATGACTAACAGTTAACCAATATTAACCTATGAATGCACGACTAACAGTTAACCAATATTAACCTTAGAATGCACGACTAACAGTTAACCAATATAAACCTAATAATGCATGGCTAATAGTTAACCAATATTAACCTAAGAATGCATGACTAGACTAACAGTTAACCAATATTAACCTAAGAATGCATGACTAACAGTTAACCAATATTAATCTTAGAATGCATGACTAACAGTTAACCAATATTAACCTTAAAATGCATGACTAACAGTTAACCAATATTAACCTAAGAATGCATGACTAACAGTTAACCAATATTAACCTAAGAATGCATGACTAGCAGTTAACCAATATTAATCTTAGAATGCATGACTAACAGTTAACCAATATTAACCTAAGAATGCATGACTAACAGTTAACAAATATTAACATAAGAATGCATGGCTAACAGTTAACCAATATTAACCTAAGAATGCATTACTAACAGTTAACCAATATTAACCTAAGAATGCATGACTAACAGTTAACAAATATTAACTTAAGAATGCATGGCTAACAGTTAACCAATATTAACCTAAGAATGCATGGCTAACAGTTAACCATATTAACCTAGAAAATGATGACTAACAGTTAACCAATATTAACCTAAGAATGCATGACTAACAGTTAACCAATATTAACCTATGAATGCCGACTAAAGTTAACCAATATTAACCTTAGAATGCAGACTAACAGTTAACCAATATAAACCTAATAATGCATGGCTAATAGTTAACCAATATTAACCTAGAATGCATGACTAGACTAACAGTTAACCAATATTAACCTAAGAATGCATGACTAACAGTTAACCAATATTAATATTAGAATGCATGACTAATAGTTAACCAATATTAACCTAAAATGCATGACTAACAGTTAACCAATATTAACCTAAGAATGCATGACTAACAGTTAACCAATATTAACCTAAGAATGCATGACTAACAGTTAACCAATATTAACCTAAGAATGCATGTTAACTGTTAACCAATATTAACATAAGAATGCATGACTAACAGTTAACCAATATTAACCTAAGAATGCATGACTAACAGTTAACCAATATTAATCTAAGAATGCATGACTAACAGTTAACCAATATTAACCTAATAATGCATGGCTAACAGTTAACTATTATTAACCTGACAGTTAACAGATAGTCATCTCAAACTGCATGGCTAACAAATAACCGATATCAACCTCATAATGTTTGTCTTACAGAAAACAGAAAATAATCTCAGAACGCATGGTTACCAACTTCAGATTAAATGGCTGAATGGTTAACCGATATCTACATCAAAATACATGGCTTACAGTTAACCAATATTTACTTCAGAATGCATAGCTACCAGTGAACAGATATATACATCAGAATGCATGGCTATCAGTTAACCGATATATATGTTAGCGGCAATAAGTAAAATTAGGCATTATGCTTAAATCCTAGGCAATAAGCTAACGCCTAGGCATTAAGTTATTGCCTGAAATTTTCAGGCATTAAGCTTATTGCCTAAAATCTGATGATGATTATTCACCCTATTGCCGAACATAATTTTAGGCAATAAGTAAACTCTGGAATTTATGCAAATTGGTTGATTTATTCTTGATATTGCTTTTTAATTATATTTCTAATTCTACATTTATAAATATACATTCATTTGACAGATCTTCAAATTAAGTAAGTTTATTTAGTAATTTTTAGCATTTGAAAAACTGAATTTACTCATACTTTTTTCATGTTTGTGTGGTATTACTAAGTATCAAAAAGACTTAAAAAAAGTAATTGTATCCAATTGAAAAACAAGGGAGATTCTATAGAATAATTATAATAATATTTATTTGAAAATTCGTACACTTCATTAGTTGAGCTGGTTTGAACTGGTCAAAAGTAGACAAAATTAAGATATGATTTTTTTTATCACACCATTATTCATTTTTTTTATTGGATAAGTAAATTGTCTTTGTTAATAGTTCTACAATTTGTGATAACAAAATGATTTTTCAACACACATTTCTATCAAGTTTTTATATTTCTAGATTAGTATTTGATGCATTTTAATCATGATAAATAATATATGTTATTAGTGAATTTATTTCTGGTCTCTTGTGGAGATTTGTCATATTGGCAATCATGCCACATCTTCTTTTTTATATTTAGGATGACACTGGGCCCTGTACTTTTGCATTGTTAAAATCGGTGAAATTCGATTTTTTCTTCTGCTCATTTTCAAACGTATGTTATATGTATTTACAGTAATAAAATAAAATAGTTCAAGTATTCAGTATTTATATGAAAGATGCACGAGATTTTCCTATTGACTTTAAGTATGAAACCGTGATGCTTCGAATTCAGGTCTCTCAAAGCATAAAATGATTTTACCGATTATATATTTAATTTTAACTATTTACAATTACTTTTTCAATTCTAATATAAAACGTAGTTATATTTTTTTACTTATATTTTGTTTCAAAGAGTTTAGATCTACAATTATATTATAAAAATTTGTTATAACCTTTCATTTAATACTAATAATTATTTTCTAATAATTAATTGGTTTATGAATTAAAGTTTTTGGTTGATTTTGATACAATATTCATTTTTTTCATTTGCTATTTTTCTTTTACGCCTAAACTTAGGACATCCCAACTAATATAATCCTCAGATAGCTTCAATGTGCAGCATGCTGAGAAATGTCATAAGTCGATCCTAACTATATCATATTTTCTGTCTAAAGAATATCTTAAAGGGACTAATCTTAGCTAGGACAGTGTCAATAAACAGGTCACAGTTATCATCATGTTATTATGTAACAAATGTATTTTAATTCAAATGAATAAATGTCTTTTATTTACTCGCATTTACATTTTAGGCATTAAGCTTAATGCCTGCACACATTTTTCAGGATTTAAGCTTAAATCCTAGGATTTAAAACTAATGCCTAACATCATTTAGGCAATAGACTTACTGCCTAGGCGTTAGCGTATTGCCTAGGATTTAAGCTTAATGCCTAATTTCACTTATTGCCGCTAACATATACATCGGAATGCATGGCTGATAGTAAACCGATATATACATCGGAATGCATGGCTAACAGTTAACTAATATTTACTTCAGAATGAATAGCTACCAGTGAACAGATATATACATCAGAATGCATGTCTATCAGTTAACCGATATATACATCGGAATGCATGGCTGATAAATATCAAATATACACATCAGAATGCATGGCTATCAGTTAACCGATATATACATCGGAATGCATGGCTAATAGTTAACCATCATTAATCTTAGCATGTATGGCTAACAGTCAACCAAAATTAACCTCACAATGCATGGCTAACATTTAAACGCTATAAATCCAAAACTGCATGGTTAACAGATAACCGATAGTAACATCAGCTTGTATGTCTTACAGTAAACCAATATCAATCCCAGAATGCATGTTTAACCGTTAACCGATATAAACCTCAGAATGCATGGCTAATAGTTAACCGATATTAAATGCATGGCTAAAAGTTTAACCGATATTCATCTCATTAATCAGGGCATAATTAACATGTGTAAGTAACGGAGAAGGAATTAGTCTCGCAAGTGATATTTAGATAAAAGTTTGATAGTTTTTGCATTAAATTTATAGTTTTAACAAATGAGTTTTCCTTTCATAGAAAATTATATATATATATATATATTATTTTGTTTCCATGGAGTGCGGACACTATCATAGATTTTTCTTGGATTTTTAACTATTATTCAGGCATGTGGATAAGCATGTTAATAAAAAAAAAATACAATCAGATAATGGCTTTTTGAATTGCTACCTTGCGAACACTCTTGTACGTGTATATTTTCTATAATTGTGTTTTGTTGCTTACAGATCTTATTTGATACGAATGTATCTAGAGGTCGTCCACATGTTGTAACCATATATTGAATATCTCCGTATGCCCGCCCACCGCTACCCTGTGATTGAGTGTGTCTTGGTTTCCAGTAAACGAACACTCGTTTTGGCCATATTTGTTTAATTCGCGAATTTAACCAAAGCTGTAAAGTCACGACCATTGCCGTTTTGCACTTTGCACTTTAGACACAACCCTTTCCCTTTTCACGAATATGACCTACCGAATTAGACTATTTATCGGATTTGTAATAACATAGACAACACGACGGGTGCCACATGTGGAGCAGTATCTGCTTACCCTTCCGGAGTACATGAGATCACCCAAAGTGGGGTTCGTGTTGCTTAGTCTTTAGTTTTCTATGTTGTGTCTTATGTACTATTATTTGTCGAAAAACATGCTGACCTAAGCCATTTCTGCAGGACAAGTTGACCTCAGCCATCTCTGAAGGATATGTTAACGTAAGCCATCGCCGGTGCACATGTTAACGTAAGCAATCTCCGAAGCACATGTTGGCATAAGCCTTTTCTATTAAGCATATGCTAATGAAAGCCATCTTTGAAGTAAATGTTGACGTTAGCCATATCTGGAGCCTATGTTGACGTAATCCATCTCTGAGGCAAATGCTGACGCTAGCAATTTCTAAGGCACATAAAGACGAAAGCCATTTCTAAAGCAAATGTTGAAGTGAGCCATATCTGAAGCATAAGTTGACGTTAGCATCTCTGCAGCACATATTGACGTGAGCCATCTCTGAAGTATATGTTGACGTAAGCAATCTCTGAAGCACATGTTGACGTTAGCCATTTCTGAGGCACAAGTTGACATAAGATAATTATTAGGAATATGTTGACGTTAACCATCTCTAAAGTAAATGTTGACGTGAGCCACCGCTGCAGCATTTGATGACGTTAGCCATCTTTGTAGCATATGTTGATTTTAGCCATCTCTGCAGCATTTGTTAACGTTAGCTATCTTTGAAGCATACATTGATGTAAGCCATCTTTGAAGCATATGTTGACGTCAGCCATCTCTGGAGCACATGTTGACGTAGGCCAATTTCGCAGCTTTTGTTGACGTAAGCCATCTCTGCAGCATTTGTTGGCGTACGGCATCTCTGCAGCATTTGTTGACGTTAGCCATATTTGAAGCATTTGTTGACATAAGCCATCTTGCAGCATATGTTGACGTAAGTCATCTCTACAGCATTTGTTGACGTAAGCCATCTCTGAAGCATATGTTGACGTAAACCATCTCTGATGCACACGTCGACGTAAGACATCTCTGCAGCATTTGTGGACGTTAGCCATCTCTGCAGCATTTGTTGACGTAAGCCATCTCTGAGGCACGTGTTAACGTAAACCATTTCTGCAGCATTTTTTATGTAATCCATCTCTAGAGCACATGTTCACGTAAGCCATCTTTGAAGCACATGTTGACGTAAGCCATCTTTGCAGCATTTGTTGACATAAGCCAACTCTGCAGCATTTGTTGACGTAAACAATATTTGCAGCATTTGTTGACGTGAGCCATCTTTGCAGTATGTGTTAATGTAAGCCATCTCTACAGCATTTGTTGACGTAAGCCATCTCTGAAGCACATGTTAACGTAAACCATCTCTGATGCACACGTCGACGTAAGACATCTCTGCAGCATTTGTGGACGTTAGCCATCTCTGCAGCATTTGTTATCATAAACTTTCTCTGAGGCACATGTTGGCGTAAGCCATAAGCCAACTCTGCAGCCTTTATTGACGTAAACAATCTTTGCAGCATTTGTTGACGTAAGCCATCTTTGCAACATTTGTTGATGTAAGCCATCTCTACAGCATTTGTTGACGTAAGCCATCTCTGAGGCTCGTGTTAACGTAAACCATTTCTGCAGCATTTGTTATGTAATCCATCTCTGCAGCATTTGTTAACGTAAGCCATCTCTTAGACACATGTTATCATTAACCTTCTCTGAGGCACATGTTGGCGTAAGCCATCTCTGCAGCACATAGTGACGTAAGCCACATCTGCAGCATTTGTTTACGTTAGCCATCTCTGCAGCATTTGTTGACGTTAGCCATCTCTACAGCATTTTTTTTACGTTAGGCATCTCTGCAGCATTTGTTGACGTAAGCCATCTCTCAGCATTTGTTGACGTAAGCCATCTCTGCAGCATATGTTGACGTAAACCATCTTTGCAGCATTTGTAGACGAAAGCCATCTTTTATCCACATGTTGACGTAAACCATCTCTGTAGCATTTGTTGACGCTAGTCATTTCTGCAGCATATGTTTACGTGAGCCATCTTTTAAGCATATGTTGACGTTAACCATCTCTGAGGCACATGTTGACATAAACTATCTCTGACGCACATGTTGACGTAAGACATATCTGCAGCATTTGTTGCCGTTAGACATTTCTGCAGCATTTAACATCAGCGATCTCTGAAGCACATGTTGAAGTAACCCATATCTGAGGCACATGTTGACGAAAACCATCTCTGCAGCATTTGTTGACGTAAGCCATCTCTCAGGCACATGTTAACATAAACCTTCTCTGAGACACATGTTGACGTAAACCCTCTCTGCAGCACATGTTAACGTAAGTTATCTGTGCAGCATTTGTTAAAGTAAGTTATCTGTGCAGCATTTGTTGACGTAAACCATCTTTGCAGTATTTGTTGACGTAAGCCATCTCTACAGTATTTGTTGACGTTAGCCATCTCTGAGGCACATGTTGACGTAAACCATATCTGGAGCACATGTTGACGTTATCCATCTCTGCAGCATTTGATAACGTTAGTCATCTCTGCAGCATATGTTTACGTTAGCCATCTTTGAAGCATATGTTGACGTAAGCCATCTCTTGATGCACATAGTGATGTAAACTATTTCTGAGGCACCAATTGACGTTAGACATCTCTGCAGTATTTGTTGACGTAAGCCATCTTTTCAGCTTTTTATTGACGTAAGTCATCTCTGAGGCACATGTTTACATTAACCTTCTCTGGGGCACATGTTGACAAAAGCTATCTCTGCAGCACATGTTTATGTAAGCCATCTCTGCAGCATTTGTTGACGTAAGCGACCTCTGCAGCATTTGTTGACGTAAGCGACCTCTGCAGCATTTCTTGACGTAAGCCATCTCTGCAGCATTTATTAACGTAAACCATCTATGAAGCACATGTTGACGTAAGCCATTTCTGCAGCATTTGTTGACGTTAGTCATCTCTACAGCATTTGTTGACGTAAGTCATCTTTACAGCATTTGTTTACGTAAGCCATCTCTGAAGCACATATTGACATAAACCATCTCTGAAGCACACGTTGACAGAAGACATCTCTGCAGCATTTGTTGACGTTAGACATCACTGCAACATTTGTTGACGTTAGCAATCACTGTGGCACTTGTTGACGTAAACATTCTCTGAGGCACATGTTGACGTAAACCATCTCTGAGGCACATGTAGACGTAAACCATCTCTGCAGTACTTGTTGACGTAATCCATCTCTACAGCATTTGTTGACGTAAGCCATCTCTGAGGCACATGTTGACATAAAGCTTCTCTGAGGCACATGTTGACGTAAGCCATCTCAGCAGCACATGTTGACGTAGGCCTTCTCTGTAGCATTTGTTGACGTAAGCCATTTCTGCAGCATTTGTTGAAGTAAGCCATCATTTCAGCATTTGTTGACGTAAGGCATCCCTGCAGCGTTTGTTGACGTTAGCCATATTTGAAGCATTTGTTGACACTAGCCATCTCTGCAGCATATCTTGACGTTAGCCATCTCTGAGGCACATGTTAACATAAGCCATTTCTGAAGCACTTGTTGACGTACGCCATCACTACAGCATTTGTTGACGTAAACCATCTCTACAGCATTTATTGACGTAAGCCATCTCTGCAGCTTTTGTTGACGTAAACCATCTTTGCAGCATTTGTTGACGTTAGCCATCTCTGAGGGACATATTGACGTAAACCATCTATGAAGAACATGTTGACGTAAGCCATCTCTGCCGCATTTGTTGACGTTAGTCATCTCTGCATCATATGTTAACGTTAGCCATCTTTGAAGCATATGATGGCGTTAGCCATCATTATGGCACAGGTTGACTTAACCCATCTCTACAGCATTTGTTGACGTAAACCATATTTGCAGCATTTGTTGACGTAAGCCATCTCTGTGGCATATGTTGACGTAAATCATCTCTGCAGCATTTGTTGACGTTAGACATCACTGCAGCATTTGTTAACGTAGGCCATATCTGAGGGACATGTTGACGTAAACCATCTATGAGGCACATGTTTGCGTAAACCATTTCTCCAGCAATTGTTGACGTTAGCCATCTCTGCAGCATTTGTTGACGTAAGCCATCTCTGATGCACATGTTGACATAAACCTTCTCTGAGGCACATGTTGACGTAAGCCATCTCTGAGGCACATGTTGACGTAAACCATTTCTCCAGCAATTAGTGATGTAAGCCATTTCTGCAGCACTTATTTACGTAAGCCATCTCTGCGGCACATGTTGACATAAACCTTCTCTGAGTCACATGTTGACGTAAGCCATCTCTGCAGTAAATATTGACGTAAGCCATCTCTGCAGCATTGTTGACGTAAGTCATCTTTGCAGCACATGTTGACGTAAGCCATCTCTACAGCATTTGTTGACGTAAGCCATCTCTACAGCATTTGTTGACGTGTGCAATCTCCGAATCACATTTTGACGTAAGCCATCTCTGAAGCACATGTTGACGTAAGCCATCTCTGCAGCATTTGTTGACGTGAGCCATCTCTGAAGCATATGTTGACGTAAGCCATATCTGCAGCATTGTTGACGTAAGCCATATCTGAAGCAGATGTTGACTAATGATGTTGATGTTACACTATTATTTCAAGTAAGGGTAAAGGTTGGTACCTATTTAAACGTTTAAACCTGCTGCATTTGTTTGTACGGTCCTAAGTCAGGAACTTGATGTTCAGTAGTTGTCGTTTGTTAATGTGGTTCATATGTATTTTTCTTTTCTCGATTTTTATGTAGATTAGACCGTTGGTTTTCCTGTTCAGATAGTTCTACACTAGTCATTTTGTATGCCCATTATAGTTTGCTGTTCGGTGTTAACCAAGGCTCAGTGTTGAAAACCTTACCTTGACCTATAATGGTTTTTCTTTTACAAATTGTGACTTGGATGGAGAGTTGTCTGATTGGCACTCATACCACATCATCGTTTTATATCTATAAACCATCTCTAGAGCACATGTTTTGTTGACTAAACCATCTCTGAAGCACATGACGTTTATCAAAGTATAATACAAATCTAAGAAAATAAAAATGCTTTTAATGAGTTGTATTTTAAACTTATATATAACAGAAGAGAAGGTGACTCAGTTTGTGGGTAAACAAATAAATAGTTTAAACATAAGAAAATCTACTTGATATGAAAATATTTCGCTCAAAATTAAAAAAACAATGCCACAACCAGTAATATCAAAAAGACATAATTATCCTATTAGAATTTTAATTAACTAATCAATTGAAAGTTCAATTTTCTAGACAACCTAAAGCCGCTCAGGATTTCCAACTTTAAAAAAAGAATAACTCTCAAGATTATGAAAAAATTTATGAATGAGCTATACATAATGGAATTCTTGAATACAGCATTTATTAAAATAAGAAAATCAAGTAAAATAAAAAACGGAAAAAGCAACAAACTCATTGCTGATATTTTGATAGATATAGCTAAAGCATTTGATTGTTTACCACACAAATTACCTTTTCTAAATACGAAAGCATGAGGTCTGTCAAATTTTCTCAAAAAATTATTACAAAGTTATTTAGGAAACAGAAAACAACGTATCAAAATTGAAAATTCATACAGTGAATGGGATGGTATGTTTAAGGGTGTACCACAAGGGTCAATTCTTTGTTCAGTTCTTTTCAATGTCTTCATAATGACATATTTCATTTTGTACATTTTAATTAGGCTGATGATAACACTACATATATCATATAGAAATAATGATACAGATAAAGTTGTTTAAGGTTTAGAAACTTATAGTTTTAATCTGATAATCTGGTTTTCAGTAAATTTAATGATGGCTAATCTTAACAAATTCCAGACTATAGTCATTGGAAAAAGACAAATAATTTTAAAACATAACTTGACATTTAATTTAAATCATTTTATGGAAACAACATTTCTTTTCGAAAAAATGTTAAACTTGTTGGAATAGCTATAGATTCGGACTTAAAATTTGACAATATGTATAAGGCACCAAGACGTGTACATTAAAATATTCTTAAACGAATGGATAAATATCTAAACAGGCTATGGAGGTCATCAACGTACAGCTCATTCATTCTTTCGAATTTTAACTATTGTCCAGTATTTTTGGCACTACAGTAGCGAAAGAAAATCTTTTAGTATGGACTCCAGAAAGAGCTCTTAGATTCATGTAGAAAGATTAGGATAGTTCATACGAAAAAATTGCTAGAAAAGTAAAAAAATACCTTCGTTAGAAATAAGAAGAATACAATCTATTAAAGCAGAAACTTTTTAGATAATTCACAAAAAAATTCCAAGCTATCTTCATGATTTAATTTGATATCAAAATTGAAACTCTCCAAATGAGATAAGTATGATTTAAGATCGAAGGAAACAGCAGAATTCCTGAGAGTCAGAACTACCAGGTATGGTTAAGATCGTTTCGCTTTAATGCTGCATAAATCTGGAATGAGCTACCGAACCATTGTCGAATGGAAACATCTTTGAACCAATTCAAAAAAATCATTATTGGTACAAACGTGTGATCTAAATTACAGCTGCATGCCAGTGCAGTGTGCATACATATAGTAATGTATGCCTGTGGGGGTTTTTTTTTATTATTTTTTTTTGTTATTTAAATTTGTTGTGTGACTATTTTGTTTATGATTTTTATATTTAGCTTGTATTATGTCTTAAGATATACTTAAACTTTATTGAGCATACTATGCTTTTAACTTTTATATGTCATTTATGGTATCTTACTATGCACTGTATGTTTAAAATTGTGTTGTTTCGTGACTAGTGCATGTGTTTATACGTTATGTTATTCGGTCGATTTAAAAAGCTTACTAGATCTTGTGATTATGTAGTTTATTAAAAAATGACTTTGGCTTTGTTCATTGTTGAAGGCCGTACGCTGACCTATAGTTGTGAATGTCTGTGTCATTTTGGTCTCTTGTGAACAGTTGTCTCATTGGCAATCATACCACATCTTCTTTTTTTATATTTGAATAAAACTTTGAATTGAATTTTATTGAAAAAAAGACATTTATAGACTTCTAAATGATAAAAAAAAACAAATATCAAATCAAAGAAAAATGGTCATCAATCCTACAAAACCAGGTTTAACCCACCATTTGTTTTCTTAAAATGTCCTGAAAAATCAGGAAAATTGTCATTGTTATATTATAGTTTTGTGTGTGTTGCATTTTAGTGTTTCTTTTGTGTCGTTACTCTCCTTTTATATTTGATGTTTCCCTCAGTTTTAGTTTGTAACCCATATTTTGTTTTCTCTATCGATTTATGAGTTTCGAACAGCGGTATACTAATGTTGCCTTTATCTACAAAGATATATGCTGTTATCTGTGATATAGTGTAGGTACATAATAAAAAATGTCATCTTACATAACTAAAACTTCAAAGTGGCACCAATAATAGATCACTCACAGATATTCGGAACAAATGAATGTCTACAAAATTAAGTTATGATGAAGAAAGCAATAAATGTACTTTCTGTATGGACTCAGTTAAACCACAGAACACATATTCTAGACTTGACGCCCAAAAGTATTTGACGTATGGGAAGAATTGAGTAAACGGATTTATACAATAGTGCAAAAACTGAACTACTATTCAACGTAGAAATAGTTTAACTTTCGGTTTAGGGAAGCCACCGAAAAACACTACGCAAGAAACACCAACATATACAAACCAAAATTGCAAAATGGACAAGAAAATATTGTACCTATCTTATAGAAAATTTGTTATATCGAAAACATCGTATTTTATAAACAAAAATAAAATAGCATAGCAAATAAGCATACTCCTGCTAGAACCCCTAGTTCCAACTAGTATTCAATTAAAACAAATAAACTGTTAAGTAAATTAAATTAAGATATCTTCCAGACAGCCTGTGTTTTCTTAAGTTATCATTTATCTATAAGTTTGTCAAGTGATTTGAGAAAAATCATATTTGGTTTTGTCAAGGTTTGATTTTGCAGATGTCACAATGGACAAATTACCGTATTTTTGACAGATATAATATTGATACTCGTACGTTTGTCAATTAACTCATTACAAAAAAAAAAAGAAAAGATAGTATGCAATAGTTTTCATATACAGGTTTGATTGAAAATCCATTTTATCAACATGTCTTCTAACTCTTTGGAAACACGGGTCTAACCGGTACTCATTTCCCTATGTACCTTTTCCTGCTGTTAATTTTTACAAAGTGAAAGCAATGGTTCAGTTGAATCAAGGGAAATGTACACATACGTGTAAGCTGATAATTGTCTGGAATATTTATTAAGCTTAATGTGTTATTTCACTTATTGCATCAAATATAGGTGCATGTACTATCTTTTGTCGGAATTATCCCCGTATTAGGTATAAGAGGAAGAAATTGCGTTAATAGAATGTTATTATCAAACTGTTAACAAAATAATTCATTTGAGTGTGCGATAAATACGTAAACCTGGACTATACGTAAATGAGTATAATCAATGAGGCAGGTGTTAGTTCAGTCCGTGATTGCCCTGACGTCTGGCGGTCTGTTTTAAGACATGCTATGACCGTGGGACGAATAAGTTTACACGGTGTAATGACAATATACAAAATTTAAAGAGATTATTAAAAAAAAACGAAAATTATTTATACGCCTTGAAATTCAAATCTGTGACATAAATATTCCATAACAATCACCCTACTAGTAATTATAATGACATACAACACTTTGAAGTTATTCTGGCAATAGGTACCTTTTTTTCGCTAATATATATACTCCATATGAATGAACTACTGAAATCTTGCTACAAATAAATGGTTCACAACTCGAAAGCTTAAATCATTTCTTTTTTTTTGTAAAATTAAGTTCACAGTTGACCTTCGTTGTCAGCTATGAACATATTTTTGGTACCCTTTATTTCAAGTGAACTGCGATAAGATGCTTCCAACAAGTACATGGTCATCTTATAATTTGAATGCTATGGATGTTAAAGTTTGTAGACGTAGGAGCTATATGATAAAAAGGCATCGTACGGCTTAACAGAAAGGTCATATTCATCCAGTCATTTTGCAAGAGGGAAATTTTGAAAATGTAGGTTATATATAACGTCAGTACTGAAGCACTGTATTGTAAATTTCAGTTGTCACCTCAGATGCAAATTCATTCTTGATCTGTAGAAGTGTGTAATTATTGATTTCATCAGGTTAATTTCTCAATTGGTTGACATGCCTATAGCCTATTACAGCCGATTACATTACGTGTGTAGGCTGGTTAGCTTGCTTTCTAGCTAAACCGTGAAGTCATTATTAGGTAAGGTATACTACCCTCATTTCGAAGTAGCCAAATCCTACATAAAGATAGATTGGTTATCTGTTCGTCTAGTCTACTCTGTTTCCATAGAAGAAAACATTTGTATGTATTTCAAATAGAGTTCTATGTTAAACTTACATCCCCTGTTGGCAGTCATCTTTGATGACAAATCAGCTACAAAGTAACATTTGGTCAGCACATCAAAAGAAACATTCATACCATGTTGGGTTTCAATCCATTAAGCGGTTTTCTAGAAGAAAACATTTGTATATATCATAAGTTCCCATAGGGTTCTTTGTTAAACTGAATCCCCCTTTGGCAGCCATCTCGGTTGATGGAATTGGTACAAAGGAAAACCACTTGATCAGCACCTCATTAGGAACATTTATGTCATGTTTGGTTTCACTCCATTCAGTGGCTCTCTCCAAAAACAATCGTATGTATTTCCCAGAGGGTCTTATATTAAACTAATTCTTCGCTGTTGGCCATCTTGGAAGATTGATTGCCTAAACTTTACACCACTTGCTCAGCACAACACCAAGTAATAACACTGGTCAGAACCTCATTAGGATCATGTATGCCATCTTTTATTTCATTCCATTTAGTTCTTATCTAAAGGAAGACATTTGTATGTAATCCCTTACAGTACTTTGTCCCCCTCTCGGGTCCATCTTAGAAGATAGATTAGCTTAAATGTAACACTTGTTTCAATATGTTTTTTGATTGAGTTAAGCCATTTCAATTGATTTTATATGGTGTGTCTTTCTGCATTGCAATGTTACATTATTGTTTCGGGTAATGGTGAGGGTTGGTATCTTTTAAAATGTTTGCATTTGTTTCCACCTGTCCTAAGTCAGGAACCTGATGTTCAGTGGTTGTTGTTTGTTCATGTTGTTCAAAAGCGTTTTCTGATTTTTTATATAGATTAGACCATTGTTTTTTTCCATTTGAATGGTTTGAAATTTTGGGATAACATATTTAGTTTAATGAGGTTTTTTTAATGGATGTGATCATTTTACATTCATTTACAAGAATGATAATAATGTAACAGACAACTATTAAAAGCAACTGAAAATTACAAAACCATATCTCCTTTTCCAATAATACAATATGATGTTAACATTTATAAAACAATCCTGTTTTCATTTTCACATCTTCTTTGTATCATATGTATGGCATCTTTGCATACAATGTAGGAACATCAATCTTTCATACACAGTTTTCTTTTCTCTCAGACACGAATTAAGAATTTAACTATTGACTACATATCAATGGTGTCATCTTTCAACAAGATTCTCATCCTCCTCTTCAGCATACAATTCTTCTGATTCATATTTTAGTTCTTCTAAAAATTCATTAATTTTATTAACTATTTCCTTTAACCTGAAAAAATGAAAATAAATCATTTAAATAGTGAAGAGTTCATGACATACATGTAAATGATGATGCATTTCAGATAATGTAGTTAAATCATTTGAAAGGGTCAGAAATTGCTGTTTGAGTTACTTTTCACTTTATAATTGAAAATGTGTTGCAATAGTATCAAGTCTACAGCAAATTAATGCAGAAAATCATCTATTTTGGTGAGTATAAATTTATGCAAAAGAATCATATTTCTATTTTCTCTTTTTGTAAATGAAGGTCAAAATTTTCGAAATGGCATCAGTCAAAAGGAGTAAAATTCTACTCTTGGACAGATATTGGTGCCAAATGTTACATTTCATAACTCTTATATGTGTAAAAATTCTTTGGCACATACATGAAGGGTATAATTGCCATGAATACCCAAATGATATTTTTTGGCAACATTATCTATTACAAATAAAATCAATGAAATATTTAGATTGCAATCCTAGCATAAATATGTACATTGTACATGTATAATTATAAATAATAATATTAAATAGTGCCTTCATTTGTATGTTATGATCCAATTTATTAGATAAGAACATTATTACTCTATTGTCATCTAAAATTAACATAGAAACAGGATACTTTAGTATTTAAATTAATATTGCTGCCACTGAAAAAAGTTAAACATAAGTCCCCCCTATTATATTAACCTTGTCAAAGACAAGACAATTGTTTGAAGCACTTTGTATTCTAAAATCACAACAGAACATAAATCTATCAAATACCATCCTCCAGATCTTCATAAGACATTAGTATGTCAGAGAACACAGTATTCCTAGTTTTCTTCTTTTTTCATTGATATTTTAATTATGAATTCACACTTCTTGAATTGAGTGCAATACTGTATAGACCCCAACAATAGCCTCATTTTAAGATCTTGTTATCAATATTCATACATGTATATGAGCAACAGCTTTACCCAAAAAGATGTAAAAATGTGTGTAAAATATTTTTATGAGTATTTTTTCTAAGGAACTTAATTGCACAAAAACACTATGTATTTATTCCAATATTTATCATTGATCACTTCAACTTCATAACATAAATTAGTTTATGAGGCATTCTCTAATTAAACTGACCCTGGTAAAAAATTAAACAGTGTTCTACCAAGTATTTTCAAAAAGGGAAAGAGTGAATTGAAATAGCACAGCTTTCCTTGAGTTTTCTTTTTTATTCAGATACCCTGGCTTTCTAAGGAACAGCATGTAGGGATGAGTAAGAGGGAATTTAAAAAGAACAGGTGGATTTTGTCTTCTATAGCCTAATTTCATTAGTTTAGGAGTGACTTAAAAATTCCAAAGAAAGATGAGAGTTTAAACCCTCATAACTCCCCTTTGAATCCAGACTGTACTTTAACCTATAATGGTTTTTCTTTTACCATACAAATTGAGAATTGGATGTAGAGTTTCTCATTCGCACTCATACCACATATTCTTATATCTTTATATGTATGTATCAACTCTATATTATACCAGGTGCTCCGCAGAGCGCACTTTATACAACCACAGAAGTGGAACCCTGGACAGTTGGGGCAAGTATGGGCACAACATACAAGCTTGATACAGCTCTGAATTTGGATTGCTATCAAATTTTTGACATAATAAAGTTTTTGATACAAAATAAGTGTCAAGATCTTACAAATCTATTGGGCAATATTGTGCAATTAAAGATTTATTCTTTAAACTTTAAAAAATTTGGAATATGAGAAATTTGAAAAAAAAACCAACTTGAAAACAACTACCACACCCCTATTTTGGACAATAAGTCCAAACCTGACATTTCTTTATTCATAATATACAATATAATATACAAATTTGTGATTTAATTTCAGAGAGATTCATATGCTTAAACATAAGTTATTGTTTGAAAACTACAAAAAATATTAATTTTGGCCTCTTTTTTGGCCCCTAATTCCTAAACTATTGGAAATCAATCCCAACCTGGAGGTCCTTCCTTTAGTGATATTGAACCTTTTTGTAAAAATTTATAGAGATCCATGCTCTTAAACACAAGTTATTGTCTGTAAACTAGAAAAATGCTTCTTTTTGGCCCTTTTTTGGTCCCTTATTCCTACATATTCAGGACAATTAACCCCAAAATGAATCCCATCCTTCCCTGTGTTATATGGAAACCTGTGGTACAATGTCAGAGAGATCTGTACAGTTACACACAAATTATTGTCTTGAAACTAGAAAAATGCTTGTTTTGGCTACTTTTTGGCCCTTACCGGTAATTTGTTGACTATTTGCCCAATAACCCCTTAAAATAAATCCCCACCTTCTACTTATCATATGGTATTAAAACATTGTGGTACAATTTCAGAACAATTGAAATACTTATACACAACTTTTTGTCCTGAAACTAGATAAATGCTGTTTTTGGCCCCTTTGTGTCCATAATTCCTAAACCTTTAGGACCATAACCCCCAAAATCAATCCCAAGCTTCTTTTTGTGGTTATTAACATTGTGTTAAAATTTTATTGATTTCTTTTTACTTATTCAAAAGTTATTGTCCGGAAACAATCTGTCTTCAGAAGATGCTGATGACGAACGTGATACCAATATACAACAAAAATGTTTTTAATTTTTGCGGTAGTATAAAAAACACATTGATGTTTCCTATACTAGTATTTCAGTTATAAGAGGAATTGAAAGATTTATAAAAGATTTAAATATATGCAAAACGAAGTACATGATCTGCCTATGTATACTAACTTTTCTCTTTGGCTTTCAGATTGTTCTTTGTGTTCTGGTACATCAGGATGATCTATTTCATTCTGTCTCGTTATCTGATTTTGTACAGTCTGTAACGGAAAAAATAAATATATAAAATATACAAGAACTTATAAATTCACATCAACAATCCCATGTTCAATGGCATAAAATATATTAAATTCCTAGATTCTTCGAAGATTTTCTTACAATCCACTGATAAGTGAAGCAGTTTCAGATTATATTTTGTTGTCATCTTCTATTCCTATAGATAGTGATACTCCAGTAAACAATGCATAATATTCTGACATCGAACTCAGAATTCTCTTAAACTGAGTTTTACTGTGCATATTGTTGTGCGTTTGCTTTTTCTAGATTGGCTAGAGGTATAGGGGAGGGTTGAAATCTCAAAAAACTTGTTTAACCCTAACCCTGCCTCAATTTTGCACCTGTCCCAAGTCAGAAGCCTCTGACCTTTGTTAGTCTTGTATGATTTTTAATTTTAGTCTCTTGTGTATAATTTGGAGTTTAGTCTGACATCCATTATCCCTGAACTAGTATACATATTTGTTTAGGGGCCAGCAGAAGGACACCTCTGGGTGTGGGAGTTTCTCAGCTGTTGTCTGCTCTATGATGGGGTTGTTGTCACTTGGTCACAATCCCCATTTCCATTCTCAATTTTATAATGTAGAAGTGTGGGTCATTCACATGAATCATCTGCATTCTAGTTATTTTACATGTAGAAGTTGAGATTTATACCTCAATCTATATTAACTAGTTCACATGAAACCTAAGTACAAACTTCATAAACATGTAAATTGTATTTTCCTAAAAAAAAAGAGAAGGGAAACGAAGGACCATACATGGCCAACATGTCTTATATGTTCATGAATATATGACAAAAATGGATAAAAGTTGTATTCTGCCTATGTGGAACTTTGAAAGAAAAGAAGAAATTCAATTTTTGTAAATCTTCTGAAAATCACTCCAAAGGTTATATGATACGCGTTTATCTATATCATAGTGTACATTGCAATTATACTATGAAAAATACTAAACTCCAAGGAAAATTCAAAACAGGAAGTCTCTTTTACAAAAGGCAAAATCAAAAGTTCAAACACATCAAACCAAAGGAAAACAATTTCTATGTAACAACAAGGTTAACAAGTACTACCAGTATGCCCCATTGTTTTTAGAGTATTGGCAAACCTGGGCCTGAGCTTTACTTGACAGTATGTTGTGAGTCTACTGTGCAAAGTTGTAATAATGTTGAAAGATATTTTTTGAGGACACACTGACACAGTACCCTTAATGTGTTTAAAGAGGATGGAAGGACAAGCTACATGTATATGGCGGAGTAAGTTCAGGGGAAATTTATCTTGCTGTTGTCTATGATTTAGCATGTTTAGCACTGGAACATGTACGTATACATGAATAGTTAGTGCACAAAACAAATAGGCATTGAAGATACATGCATTTTAAATCAAACAAATTGCTGGAATGTTTATTTTGCAACTATAACAGTATAACAAAGACATTATACAAGGACAAGATTTCTTTAAATCAAAGAGCTGAAAGCTCTGAAGAAAAATGACGCCACTGTCTCTAATATTGGGATAGTTTTTATGCAAGTCTTGATTTTCACATACCGTAATTAGTTTAACAATGCAACATGTCTCGTAAGCATATAATTGATATTCGTATATGTGTGTGTGTGAAGTGAAGGTGCCAACTGGCTGGGTTTTTTTTTAAAGACAAATGAATAGGTCAAGACTACCTGAATTGTACAAATAAATACCGTAGAAAGGCTTCTATATTTCTCACTGGTACATAGGCTGAATCCGGGTCCGTTCGCGCCCATTCACGTTTGCACCAACTCATGTTCGCCCCCTTTCACTTTCACACCCTACATGTTCGCAACTAATCTTAATTGGTTTTGTGTTTAATAACTCTGTAAGCAAGTGTTTTCTTATAAGTATAATTGTTGTCATTGTCTCAAAATAAAGTGAGACAGCATTTTTTTTTTGTGTTGAATAAATCTTAATCATGTTTTGGATAGCGTATTGTTAAAGATAATAATAATCCTTTCTAAATAAAGTGGTATTTTGTCAACGTTTTATTTAGCGTTGAATAACTCTTAATCATGTTTTGGTTAGTGTATTGCTATACTTTGTTTCATTGACCTCTTTCATAATGAAGTGAGATTCTGACTATTTTTTTTCTGTGTGTTGAATAAATTTTATCATGTTTTGGTTATAATAGTGGATTGCTATATTTTGGTTCCTATATTTTATTGTTTCGTTGTTTCAGATCAAAGGGCTTAAAAACAATTATCTTTTGTGTTTTTCCTTTAAAATCTTCAATGTTTTACTCATACCAAGCTAAAAATACATTCAGTATTTACACCAAAGCAATTTAAAACAACAATCATGATTTTCCAATTATTCAACTTGAATTTGAATTAAAATTGGGCGCGAATGAGTAGAGTGCGAATGGACCTTGGGTGTGAACGTGCGAGGTGCGAAAGTGTATTGGGCGCAAACAGACCTGATACCACATAGTCTGAACCCCCTTCTCCCACAAAATATGATGTAAATTAAAAACAAATTGTTCAGAGTATAATTGAAGTCTTTCCACTAGAAAAGATCTATTTTTATATTGAAATATGAAAAATCAGTTTAAAATGTTAGTTCCTATGGCTTTATGACGTCCTATTAACCTATGACCTTGACCTCAATTTCAAGGTCACAAACCATGGACCTTGAATCAAAATATCCTAGGTCTTTAATATGTTTGGTTAATGAGAACTACCACTTGACGCGTAATTTTAAATGTAAGATGGACAAAAACTCCCTTTTATTGTATGCGCAGCCTTTCAACCAAAATATACAAGTAAGGACATGTCGCAACTAATAATTTATGAAAAATTATTTGTCAAAATGTCATACAGTATTTGAAAAGAAGTGAAAATAAGCCAAAATCAAATTTATAATATGACCTTGACCTTTGACATTGACCTCATTTTCATTTTTAGTACCAATGACCTCATGAAGACCCTAGGTCTCTATCAGTTATGGTTTACCAGTTGAAAATGCATATCGCTTGAATCAAATGAAAAAGGGGGAATAACTCTCATATGGAGTCCCCATAGAGCTATGGTTCAAACGAATATTCTTATCCTAAATATGTAACGAGCAATTTGGTAAAATAAAATCTTTTACGGTTACGAAGGAGAGGTGGCCACAAGAAAAACAGTGTTTGGGGAGATAACTCTTACAACGTAATGTATTTTGTTATAATTACATTTGATATATGTTTCATTATAATACTTTATTCTGATTGGCTAACTGCACATCACATGTTATTCCTCAAGCAATTGCATCACTCAATAAAACTTTTCATTCATGATAACACGTGGTCCCACAATAAAGTGCACAGATGAATTGAATAAAAAAGTTATAAAATTCGTGTTTTCATGATCCTAGCTAAAAAAAGTAATTATAAGTATTGAATGTTTCTTTTTGTAACCTCATAGGGTTGCAAAAGCGTTGACCGTGTGCACATTTTTAGAATGAAGCGCTTATGCGCTTCATACAAAAAGTACTTCGGTCAACGCTTTTACACCTCAATGAATTTACAAAAAAAAGCATTCAATACTTATATGCAGTTGTAAATTTTTAAAGCAAAAAGAGTTAATACTAACTTTCACTTTTTTGGATGTTCATGTACATTTTGAATGTATTTATTTTTCTCAACTACATGAATTTTTTGGTGTATTTTTAATGATATATATGAGTAGTCCAAATAATTATTAAGTCTGGCAAGGCTTTTTAAATTTTATTCTGGGACACCTTCCTATGACCACAAGGCTATGTTAATTTTTTTCTGGGACGCCTTCTTAGGAAGCCTTCCTACGAACGTCTTAGGAAGGCGTCCCAGAAAAAAATAAAATAGCCTTATTGGATATTTTTATGCATTATTTAACCAGTTGAGTCTTTTACAGGATTGTTTGTTTAATACTGTTTAAACATTACTGGAAAAAAAACCACCTTAAATTTGCTAATTATTTGGCATGAAAGTTTGATTTATTGAAAGGGACTCATAGTTTTCCATTTAATTTTAATAATTGTCTAATGGTTAAAACAATAGCTTCGTTGTTTACTTTTATACACAACAACATATTCACTTTGGTCTCGTTGTTTACCTAATATTCACTATGTACTTGGTAACAGTTATTAATTAATTGAATAGAAAATATTATAATAAATATTATTGGAAGCCGAATTGACGTCAAATAGGTGCCGATTTGACTAGATGCCAATTTAACCAGGTGCCGACTTGACTTGTACGTTTCAATTCCTCTGCGATCGTTTGCGGTATTTTCTTGAGAAAACCTATTTTCCATCATCAAAGAGAAGAAGAAACTGCTTGAAATGATTCCCGAACGCTTCGTGATTGTTAAAATAAGTTTAATTCACTCAAAAAACAATTTTAAAACTTGCGATGTTTAAACAGGAAGTTTCAAAAGCACGTGTAAAAGAAGAAATTAACCGGTGAGAGTGGAAATCCGTACATAACATATATCACTATAGTACGACTTTTAAAGCAAAACAGTTTCATCCTTTTGTAAAACAGTCTTTAATATACCTATCACATTAATGTTTGAAGGGTCTTAAGCTTATTCAAACCATATAAGTCGGTATGAAACACCAAAACGGAATGATAATAACCGATTACGTTTTGTAGTTTACAAAATTCTGGACTGGTTCCTGTCAAACTACAACACTTTCTTCGACTGTAGTGGAATACAAACAGAAACCAGTTAGTTTGTAAACTGGTTCCTGGCTGATTACTACACAATGCTCATGCATAATGATAACACAAGCACATTCCTCCAGTTTGTATTGAAATTAGTAAATACGAAACCAAGCGCGGTAGGCAGAGAAATCAGGTCGGCAGTTATGGAACAATGACTGCGTCATTTTCCAAAAAATGTTTCTTTAAAAAGGGTGAGGAAATTATCCTTAATAATTTGGCTCAAATTCACCATATCCTTCTAAGAATAAAATGTTAAATCATTTATAACAATTTCACTTTTTTCAGTCATGAAAGAAAGTAGAAAAGGGAGATGATTCAAAACACATTAATCGACATACAGTTTCTAACTTTTTCTGCTCCTGGTCCTGTATTTTATTGATAAGTCCAGCTACAGCACTCTGTCGATGATCATCATTAAGTCTAGTTTTAATCACTATGATATCTGCTGATATTTTGTTGAATGTCTCTGTTATTTCATGAACAAGCTGACGATACAAAGGGAAATTGTAATTTGGATGTCCCTTTAAGTATGCCACATAACCTCTGAAAAATATATAAATATAAGCTGTATTAAAATATGCATGTACATGTATATGTAAAAATGAATTATCAAAGTACAGTACATTTCAAACCAACCGATTCGAGATCTTTATTCTCCGATTTCCAAGAATGTCGGAATCACACCGCGTACCGCGAATTTCCCTCTTAAATTCCTCCAAAGATTCTCTCCCAAATCCGCAAACCTGTTTATTGATTTATTGCCCATCAAAAGCAATAAAGATTAACGACGCGTGTCTACATGATCGGATTAGCCTGATTAATTATGAACTTACAGGTGTGCAGTTGAAATTTATCTTACCTGTGTGTTTTTGATATATTAATTACTGGTGTGATATTTTAATGATTATATCACTGTTTTTTCTTTCTTTTTACAGATTTGATGTGACATCTTCAAGAAATTTATGGATATGAAATAAAAATCGTCAATAAATTTGTTGCTAATAAATATTTAATAAAAATATGTTTATATTTCAGTGCTATAAAAAACACTTTATAAAATGCATTGTCCTTTGTAAAATCGTGAAGTCACATGTTATTTTAGACTTGCCAAAGGAAAGAGAAATGGAAACAAAGATTTAAAAAAAAATTTAGTTTACTACAATGTAGATAAACTTCTGGATTTCGTGTCATTCTTAGATAAGAGAGCAATGGCAGAAAAAAAACTATTTCTGACACAGTTCCTTTATTACTGTCTATGGTTACTTGAAAAGAGTTAGAAAATTAAAATATAATTAATTATTGTATCAATCAGACTATTCTTGCACTAATTTCCTCAAATTATTTGACACAATACGATGTCATAATTTGTAATTTTAATGAAAGGAAGAGACGCCAATATGATTGTTTGTTGTTGCCGAGATGTTTTTAAAACATTGAAGTAACAAAGACACTTTCACATAATTATAAAATAAAGCCCCAATTATAACCTTAAGAAATTGCTCATCCAAGCCATACCTGATGCATTACTTGTCTCAAATCAAAAAGTCTACTGACTTCTAACAAATTGTTATTTTAACAGTCATTAACCCAAGCCATACACAAGGTGAACATTTCTTTCTTTGAATACTTAGTGAGCCTAAGTTATTCATTATTCAAAATATTTGCAAAGATTCAACATGTCGTTACGTACTTTTCTGAGAGAGAACAGCCACTTCCTTGTGCAGTATCATATAGATGACACACTACAAGTTCGCACTAGAGGATTCATCAAGCATATTGGAGAGGTATAAATTAAACTTTTTATAAACAATGTTTAAAAAAAATCCCTTAGAGTAATTAGATATAGGAAGATGTGGTGTGAGTGCCAATGAGACAACTCTCCATCCAAATAACAATTTAAAAAGTATTTTAATCTAGTAAACATATTTATTAATGCACATTTCAATAGAAACAAATCATTAGTCGAACTACGAGTATCTTGTATAGAATAAATTGCTAGTTTTATAGAGTTATTATCGTAGCAATTTTTATAAGTTGTTTATCTTAACAACGCTGTATACTTCTTCCAAGAATGCACATTTAGTTGCTTATGAGTAGATTAGAATGATGTGCCACAAAACATGTATGTAGAAAAAATGTGTTTTGTTTTTTCTGAACGCAGACTGTCTCTCAGAAATTAGAATAAATAGACAAAAATACAAGATTAAAGAATAAATTTTAAGTATCTTCATGATCAGTCAGAGCTCAGACATAAACAAGTCTATTTTTGTTTTTGACTTAAATAAGTCGAAACATGTATTTATTATAAAAATATAGTTTCAATTTTAGACTTATCTAAGTCTGAAAATGACAGACTTGTTAAGGTCTATTTATGTTGGTAAAAAAACTTATTGTTACTTTGTGGCCAAACTACACCACCTATGACAGCAAAAACCTGTATGAGAGTTCACAAGGACTTGAGCTATCTATATTTAATTAACTTATTCAACATCCTTACTAAACACAGATGTTTTACCTCATTAAGTGTGATTCCAGGTGGTTGCATTGTAAGGTTAATTAACATTATCTCCGATTTTTTAGACTCTCATTCATATTTTTCTTTAGAAGACAAAGCATTGGCTTTCAATGTTGTCATTATTTGATTTAGATGCATGACCTCCTTATAAATATGCGTGGGTCTTGAAGTTAACAAATTTTGATCACTCATCGACTTGTAGGAGTCGATATTTGCAACTTTTTGATTCTGGTCAATTATTTCTTGTTTAACAATATTTGACTTATTTAAGTCGTATTTTGTCTTGCATTAAAGGGAGACAAATCCTAAAACTTACAAATTTAGACCTCTATGAGTCAAAAGCAGATTCAGACTTATTTATGTCTGAGCTCTGACTGATGATTTTCATTTAGATTAAACATGTTTAAAGAATCTAACCACAATGCAACTTGTGTATCAGTATTTTTCTTTTTTGTTTAAGTTTGGTTTTTCTTTGAAACTCAATGTTGAATATATTAGCACATATTGATGACTTTTAAACATTGATTAAATCAATAATATTGCATTAGAAGTTAATGATATAACAAACACATGATACAAATGTATATAGAATTAGGTACAATGTAAGTTCATAATAGAGATGTATCCACTAAATTCATAATGAAGTTATCCTTATGAACTTGCATACAATTAACATGTACCTGATTATATCAATCATTTGTAACACTTATGTTATATCATAAACTTCTGATGTACATGTTGTATTATCATTTTATCAATCAATGTTTAAAAGTCACCAATATGAGCCAAAAATTTTTAATTTCAGGTGTTATTCCAGCGTTGTTGGTTTTTTTTTATATTGACGTGGTATTTGGTCTTTGAGGGGGCTCGCGGGTCTAAATCATTTTTTTTTTATTTAATATAAGATTTCTCTAATTTTTTCTATAAACGAACTTTATCTTATACCAAATAGAAAAATTAAATAAAAAAGAGGGTCACCGATCATTTACGCTCACACTCTGTCTTTGAAAGAAACATACATTTTTGTAAAGGTACTTTTTTTCTGTTGAACTAATAGGAGAAAAAGAGGTAATATCGAAATAAAAAAAGAACCTAATTACAGAAATCGCTTAAATTTTACAATTATTTAGTTTATGTACAGCTTATTTGAAACCAATTATAAAACATATAAGTCACCGATGATTAAAAAAAGATATTTCAATTTGAATGCCAAAATATAGCATTTTTGCACCAAAGGCAGATAATTTCGAGCTTTTTCAATGAAATCTACATTCTAAAAGTCAGCTGGGGCCAACACGAATTGACTTTTTGGAATGATTTTTTGTGCCATATGATAAAATAACAACTACTTAAGGTAATTGATAAAATTTGTAATGCAAAATTAAATGTTTAATTCTTTTCTGAAAATCTTATACCCGCGAGCCTCCTTAAGGGTACCTGCAACAACTTTGTGTTTATGAGATTGATGAAGGTCTGTATAGTTTACAATACAAACCCCTGGTTAGAATGGTTTGTTATATCTGGGATATTATTTCATTTTTTTAAGGGAAAAAGTAGGAGGGGGGAGGGGGGGGGGGGGCAATTGTCTATTATAAATCTAGTCACTTAAAAAGGTAAATGACAAAAGATGTTAATGATTAGACCTTTTTTGTACTAAAAATCTATTTTGCAAGAATACATCTTTAAAAGGCCATTATATTTTTTTTTTATGCTATACATTTGTACATCAACGTCGCAGGAAGGTTCTAATGAAAATATTTCAAACAGCCTTCTTACAGTCATAATTATTTGGACTACCCCCAAATAAGTTATCATGACACATAAAGAATAAAAAAATTAATTAAAAGCCGGTTATACATACATGTATAACAATACAACATGAGTTCCGATTTGGAAATTGTGGGACTATTGTCCCTATCAGGCAAACCTGTTCAATTAACCAAAGACACGGCCATGCAGCCAATAAATAATAAATAAGCTTTATTTAGAGTTGGCAAGGTATATAAACATAGACAAACATATTAGCTTTAATGAGCTTTTTACCAACATTAAAATTGAGTCCATCATAAATAAATCATTAAAAGAGATTCATTTAGAGTCTGCATAGTATTCAATTGTATACAAATGAAGAAACAATGATATCACTCTGACTCATAACTTAAAACAAAACATCATTAAGCTCATAAGCTTAATGTGAGCTAAAAGCCTGAAAAGGAACGCAATGAAAACCCGTACTCTTCAAATAAAGTGTAAGTTTCTACTCTTTCTTGTTGCAGTAAGTGAAATCTTTGGAGTAGTTTAACAGCAGTTGTTTCAAACGAATTATCTGTAACAGATTCTGTCATTGTTTTGGATATTTTTCAAGGGAGGCAATCCCTTCTAAATAAAATAAAATAAAACCAACAGAAATGGAAACGTATGTATCTACGGAATTTATAAATGATTAAATGCATTAAAAGTCACTGACTGCCTGGTATATGTATGTGATCGGAAATAAATTCATTATTGCACAAATGTCTCTTTACTCCTCTTTAAAATTTGGTTCTTTCATTGGTTACTGATAAATGATAAAAATAATATAAAAAAAAATAACTTGAAAAAATTATTTAAAGTTGTTTTGTCACGGTGTGCATGTGAAAGAGATAAATTTGTCCTAGTAAAATATGTCTGGGCGGACACATATATCTAGTAGAAAAAGTCCATGGTTACAAAATTTGCTAGTATTTTTGTCCGATGTTAGTAATTTATGTCCTCAGACTAATTTTCCTAGGAATTCTAGTCCATGTTGTAAATATTCCTAGGTAAAAACGTCCATGTCCTCTTTATAGGAAAAATATTAATGAATCAAATCATTTACGTATAAACAATGGAAACTTAATTAATAGAGTTGTATATTTATGTTTTTAATAAAATGTATGTCCCAAGACTAATTTTCCTAGGAAATCATGTCCATGTCATTAATATTCCTAGGTAAAATCGTCCATGCCCTTTATTTTGAAGGGTAAATAAAAAAGTTGTTATATTTCGATATTGATATAAAGAGTTGTGTATCAATTCTTTTAATTAAGGTTATGTTCCCAGACTAATTTTCCTAGGAAATTTTGTCCATGTTATTATTATTCCTAGATAAAATCGTCCATGCCCTGTATTTTAAAAGGAATGTTTTAATGAAACAAATTATTTGCATGGAAATGCATTTTTGATGTTTTAAAATATTGTTTGGATCAAGAGCTCGGGCATTAAAAATTTAATGAAATGAATGTCCCCAGACTAATGTTCCTAGTAAGTCATGTCCTTGTCAATAATATTGTTAAGTAAAATGTCAGACCTTTATTTTGAAAGACCAATATGGATGTTATGTTTCAATATTCGGTAACGACGGTTAACTAATATAGAGTTATGTATTAGTATTTTGTTAAAATGTATGTCCCCACACTTATTCTACTAGGACATCATGTCCCGGTCATTAAAATTCGTACATGTATAACGTCACTTTCCTTTTTTTTTTTAAAGGAAAAAAATAATGAAACTTTCAAACCTTAACTAAAAAAATGATTCTGATTTTATTTTCAATAATTGTTTAATATGATAAAAGTTACTAGTATTATCTCAGGACATTTTTTCCTAGTAAAACAAGTGCCAGACATATTTTACTACATATGGACTTATATTCCTAGTAAAATAATAATCATGGACCTGATTTCCTAGGAAAAAATGTCTGGCGGACAGATTTTACTACCGGACCAAATTTACTGTTACACATACACACTTGTCCGTCAGAATGTTTTCCCTATATACTTGCACCTGTGTGTGCGTGTTATCATCTGCACTTTTCCCAACTAAGATATATTATGAAGAATATATTAGGTGTAAACGAAAAGTCTTCTAACCTAGCTGTGCTAGGAGAGCTTGGTAGATTCCGGGCCTTTATATTTTTCAGTTGTATTATCAATGCTAAAATATTGGTTTATAATAAAAAAAAAAATAATATGAAAGATGGTTTACTGTATGATACCTATAGGTGTAACAAAAACATGTTTAATAATAATATTGAATGCTGGTATTCATCCACACATTACATTTTCAAAAAGCTGAATATTCATAATTTGGAGGTAAAGCTCAACTTTTTTATCAAGTCAGTTAAGCAAAAACTTTGTAATAGTTTTGTAAAATTTTGGAACACAAAAAAGAACAGATACAAAGAGTAGTAAATTAGTTACTTATTTCAAACTTTAAACTTGTTTTTCGAAAGAAATGTATCTTTCTTTAAACAATTTTCAATTGAGAAGTGCCATATGTAAAATTAGAATCACTGTGCACATGATCTCAAAACAGAAAATTACAGGTATAAAACTTGAGACCAAAGGCTTTGTAAGAAATGTACTCTGAATCTGGTTGAAGATGAACAACATTTTATAATTAGTTGTCAGCATACAAAAACGATAGGGAGATATTTTTTCAAGGAGATAAACTGTATCTGTCCTAATCTTATATATCTTTTAAATGAGGCAAAATTTGTTTGGTTATTTACTAATGAAAATTTGTCTGTACTTAAATAATTAGGGAGCAATATTATTACATGTCTAGATGTTAGCCGAAATGTTAATTTATGTATGTAATAACTATGATAATTGTAATGATTTTAAGGTTCTGATCCTGCCTGGATTTAAATGTATGTGATTTTTATAAAAAGGTAATAACATCTGTCTGAACTTTTTAATGTTTCATTTTAGTATATAACAAGTATACTTTTTTCAAAGGACTAATATTCAACAGCTTGGTGTATTGCTTAAAAGAAAAAAGAAAAAAAATTAAGTTCATTAGACCACATTCATTCTGTGTCAGAAACCTAATCTGTGTCAATCTATTTAAACACAATCCAAATTCAGAGCTGTATCCAGCTTGAATGTTGTGTCCATACTAGCCCAACTGTTCAGGGTTCGACCTCTGAGTTAATGTTAATTACTACACTTTCATACCACAACAAATATTGTATTGGTACATGTATCACTTATATTTGTATCCATATATAACAAAACAAAAAATGAAAAGGAATAATTTTACAATACCTTTTGAATACTATAACTTTTTAGATATTTAGACATATTAAGTAGATGTTGATAATATCTGCTTGACATACTTGAAATTCTATCAGATTACTTTTGGAGCAGTTATGAGTCTTTGAAGCTTTCTCACAAAGGTTCTTTTGGTGAAATCATTTTCATATTGGTCAAAATTTTTCTTTGCCTCGACAAGCTTTGGAAGAGATATAATCAAATAATTGATATAAATCAGCACAGAGGTTTACTTCCTAGCTCATTTAGCCCCAAACATCATGTCAGGCATTGCCACTTCTAAAAATCAATAAATGTATTCTAATCTGAGGAACAATTCGACATTTTAACAAAATAATTTACTAATGATACTGACGATCCCTCACAAAGTAATATAGATAGAACCATACCAATAGTATGCAAATATATATGACGCCCGACAAGCAAAAACGACCCTTATGGCAAAAGTTATGAATTATCAGATTTTTAATTAATTAAACAGAAAATACTTATGCCAACACAATGTAAAAAATTTGAAGACGATCGGTGAAAAAAATAGTTTAGAAATTTCAATTTTGGTAACACATGAAATGTGTTCTAACGTAAAATTCAACGTAACGTTGAAATCATACACTTTGACGTCGATTTCAGTTTGCTGCAATTAACTACTTTACTCTTCTCCTGGTGCTTGACAAAATGTAACCTGATATCCCTTCCTAGCATAAGGACGATTTTTTAATACATGTAAAGATGTTCCTACCTAACACGTGCAGTTCTGGCTGCATGAATATCTACAGGACGAGCCAACTTATGGAACTAATATCAAGAACGATGCAGAGTATATTTCTTTTTATTTTGTGCATTTTTTTTTGGCAAAATTAATTTCTGATTTATCATGAGCAACGATGAAATAATGGTACTTTCTGATACCATAGAATAGGTTTAATCTAAACAGATAAAATTGGTTTCTAATCTATCCATTTTTTAAGTAGTTTCATCGTTCTCTTGCCTACAATGTTAACCGACTTAACTTATTGATGATGATTTTTGGAATAATTTTGTCACATGCGATACAGTATCACAGTTTGATCGTCAATATTTTTTTTAGCTTGACAAAATTTACCAAACGTTTAGTATGACCAAAGGCTTATTTTTCTAATATTGTCCAGTTACATGTAGCACACACAAAGCAAGATAGTCAGTCATAAACCGATTTTTTTCTCCTACAATAACAGAACAATAAAGACTTTCATTTGTTGGATTTTAGATATAAAAGAAGTGTGAACTCCTGATTCTTACAGGGCACTATCTGTTTTTCATGGGGTTCGTGTTGCTCAAACTTTAAATTTCTGTGTTATTTTTTGCATCACTCGTTTGATTTTAAGACATGGTAATCTGAGCTTTCTGTTTATGATTTATAATTTCACGCGTGGTGTCTGTTTGTATTTATTTGATATTTAATAAGGATCAATTTGACTCATTTTTACTCTTATTCGATCTTTCTCAGGTTCAGATTGAAACAATTCATATTGCCAGTTAAAACAATTTGGCCATTCAAAATCAAATTGACAATAAAATTAGAAATGAAATATAGATTAAAGGAGCACAATGTGGGAATTTGTCGTGGAAGGTCAGTGTTTTGAACATTTAATCTAAAGGAGTGGAATGTATTTTGCCAATAGCGCGTTTAATACTGGTATTAATTTACAGCCGATTCTATTGAGTGTGAAGGCAAAGGTAATATATTTGGTTAGCTTGATTCGCGACTAGCTAAACCGTGAAGTCATTTTTAGTTCAGGTAAACTACACTCCTTTAAATGTAAATTCATCCGTCAGATAACCAATCTATCTGTCTGTTATAAGACCAGGCTACTCCGAAAGGATGGGCGTATACCTTAGCTGACCAAAGTTATAACCCTTGCCTTCACACTCAATGGAATCGGCTGTAATTAATTTAATTGTTTCATATTTTTCATATCGGGGTCTTTTATAGCCGACGATACTGTATGTTTTATCTCAATGTTGAAGGCATATACGTACGACATGGGACTATTATACTAGTATAAGAGTCCCAACCACGACATCAGAATATATAGATGCAAATATTATGTGCGGACAGCAAGGCGACCAGACATTTGTTCATTCTGTTCAGTGGACATATCTAGTCTATAAATGGTCCGTGTTAAAGACCGTACTTTGACCTATAAGGGTTTACCTTTTTAAATTATAACATGGATGGTGAGTTGTTTCATTGACACTCATACTCATCTTCTAATATCTACATCCAGTGCCATTTGTCTGAAATGCTGGTACATATGTGTCAAAACCCGACTGTTTTGATTCACAAGAAGATATAACAATCTGAGTTTCAGAGTCATGTCTGTTATGAGGTACTGTTTGTGGTAAACCATGAAGACTAGCTTAATTTTTCAAATATTGTACCATATTTCAAAATTCCCTCAAAACGGTCTATAAAATTTTGATATTTTCTGGGTATTTCTATTACTGTTGATGTGTTTAGTCAACGGGACTCTCAAATACTATAGGTAATAGAAATACATCTCGAAAAACTTATCTGTCGCCAAAGGTTTAATGTAAAATTTTGTTTGCTTTCGCTCTCCGTATCTAGAACGGGATTTATCTACGCCTTTTATTTTAATTTACCCAATAAATACGTATCTTTGCCTTCTTTGGATAGTTCATTTCTACATGTATTATCTTCAATGTTATCGTTAAATGAGAAGTGCAGCTGCGTGTGCAATTTCGTCTGTTTCAGATATATTTCTTGCAATAAATATAAACGCATGTAAATGTTTACAAAACAAACTAAAAGGCACGTTAAACTAAAAGTGATTTAAACGAAGAATAACATTCATATAAAAACTTTATATATTAAAAATATATCTCGAGTGCGAAATTTCAATCTGTCCGTCTTCGTAATAAATATTAATTATTTGTATGTATTACTATAATTATAATAAGTTTCGCTGGATATCCCTTATCAGAGAAATTCGATTCGAAGTGAACTTGAAAATTTCCATATTATGCAAAAGTAAAATAGATTGTTTTTTAACCTCTAAAGTATGACATTTCAAGATTGAAAAAAATATAAAGAACAACAAGATTATTTGATGTGATCTAATTATATGTTGTTTTTTTTTCAGCTTGCGCTGCCTCAATTAGTCCTTGCTTCATGTTTACAGATCATTGTAATATATCCAGCATCATCTTTTTTGAAAATTAACGCAATATTGCAAACTTGCATTTGTTTTTGTTTCTGATTTTTACATGGCGTTTAAAAATTCCATTGAAAGTTTATTATTGGAGTGTTAACCTTATCTACCCGTGAATTCACGGAGATTTACACGACGGGTGATACAGTCAATGACTTCTGATCATTAAGTCAAAAACATCAATTTAAAAATTGTCTTCTCGTCCTTGTATAACCTTTCGTACTGGAGTTGCATATTTATTTCAAGAAAGTTAACAACTCAATTTAAGTCAAACAATATCCCGCATCTCGTTTTATTCACAATCAAAGAAAAAGACAAATGAAATTAAATTGCGACCATTAAATAGTATACATTTATTTGACAACATTGTAACAATGATTAACCAGCTTAAGTAATCTCGTGTATGCATCCAAAATTGTTAATCATTTTTTGAATTAGCTCAAGCCTCTAGCATCTTTTATTTTCTAATGATTACTGTTGTTTTTTCTAACTTTCCTTGTTGTTTTGTTTCTTCATGGCCTACCACACAGACCATTTCAGAATATAAGATTCAAAGAATTTTGTTTCGAATGGAAGCAGAACACCTATATTTTGTTCACTTTAAGAAAATGTAAAACAATAATTACGATAAAACTTGTCCTGAATAAAATTGAGAAAGGAAAATTAATGCAGAATCTGCCAAAACGACAACATCCTAGCCAAAGAATCGTATTGTAGGTTTATTATAGTTTTTGTGCCATATGAGCCGAGTTAATGCCATCCCCTTTCCACTTAGAAGATGAGTGGCCGGGACCTCTAAAGCCGATTTTGGCGATTCTAGTAGGAGATTTAAGTAAACTTTAAAGCATGTAAAACAAGTGAAACTTTTGAGTTACTGCTTACTGAAGATACCCCCGCCGAAATATTTCGGTAAACAGGAAGTTGTTGGGAGATGAATCTGAAAACGCATCGCACGATATAACTGATTTATATAAACCCTGAAACAAAATTTCAGAAATCCTTTTAATGCGACGAAAATATTCATGGGACGAACGGTCGGACTGAAGGATGAATTGACTAAAGGACAGACAGATGAAAAAAAAGTATACCCAACTTTTTTCAAAAGTGAGTGATATAATTATAAACTGATATTTGTTTCGTATTTACAGTTTTAAACGCATTGCAAATTTGTATGCCCCACCTACGATAGCAGAGGGTCATTATGTTTTCTGGTCTGTGAGTCCGCCGTTCGTTCGTTCGTTTGTTCGTCCCAGTTCAGGTAAAAGTTTTTGGTCAAGGTAGTTTTTGATGAAGTTGAAGTCCGATCAACTTGAAACTTAGTGTTATATTAAGGTATATAGGAGGGAAAAAAATCTGAGACAAGTGCCTTTGTAAAATACTCATAGCATGTTTTCATTTGAACAAACTGGTTTATTGTTTTATGTACAGTAGTAAATATTGCGGATTTAAGCGTGGCAAAATAAAAGACGAAATATTTCAGTCAGACTTTCTTCTCTTAATTTCTTGAAAGCAAACTCTCTCGTGTGATTAACCATGCAAGATTTTCTGCATTTGGCATGCATAATGATGTGCCAAATATTAAATTATTTTCTTGGGTTCTTCATACAATAACTTACCGTATTAAAAGTATAAAAGAAATCTAGCTGCGGAAAATTTTTTTTTAGTGTTTTTTAGAAAATATTTAAGTGGTTTTTTTTCACACAACATTGGTATTATTTATATATTGTAGATGGTTAATACGTAAATCATCACATATCGTGGATGTATGTCATAATGAGACTTGCTGATGTGTGGGATTTTATTATATTGTTTATAAATCATTTCTCTCAAGACAGTAAGATTATACAGCGTGTCAAAACAAGCATTTGAAAAGTTTTAATAGAAATTTATTACAAAATTAAATTTTAAATCGTAAATACGGCATTATTTCACAGAAGTATTTAAATGCATTAATATAAGAATATACTATTCAGTTCACATGGATAACGCTAAGTTTAGAAAAAATATCTCAATTTCAAGTACAATTAAATTTATCGGTTTGTTCTACGTTACATTCTAGCGTTGACTACCGATAACGACGTCAAATGCGATAAGGGTGGGTTTTCCTCTAATCTGGGACAGATGTAACAGAACAACATAAAAACGAACTATAAAAATAAGATGAAAAAGGATTTACTTATCAGATGTATACAAATAAATTTACATCTAACAAATCACAGAGTGAGTGGATGTGGACGACTCACAAAATTTCCGGCGATTGGACTTCTTAATTAATTGACATTCAGAATCTACGGTCAGTTATATAAGGTAACGTCCCACGAACTTCCATTACTGTCAAATTCATTTGTAACTGAACAATCTACACATAAGCTGATGGAGATGCGATCGTGTCACTGAAGTGCGATGGTCACGCTGAAGCCGAAGTGCAAAGACCATTTCACTGTATCACGGTAGTTGATTTAGCCCAGCCATTTATTGTCTGTTGTCTCTTTCGGTAGAAAACACTTACAAACTGCATATTCATGGAATCATTGAGTAATTTTATTGTTCCCTCGGATACAAATATTGGCCATGATCGGCTACGCCTCGGGGTAATAGTTGCAAATCGGGGAACAATAAACTTACTATAATTCCTGTCTTATGCAGTCAATAAGTATAAACTATATATATGTCAACAAATATATAAATAAACTGATAATTTACATCAAGCAATCTAACAGATGGCAAATGACACTGAACTTTTACCCAGTTATACAATACAATACAATATTTTTATTTTCCAAATTAAAGGGCCCATTAAGAGCATAACATTAATTACAACATGACATAAACATTACAGAGTTTTTCATGTTTTTACCCAGTTATAGCGCCTCTCTCCCTTATTGTAATATATCAAGGTACTCGAATGACTTACTGTTTCCAATATATTCATCAAAATATTATTTCAAAAGCACCCGGTTTCGAAATATTGATGGCTATTTTTTTTTAATATATATATATTTTTTTATTTTATTTACAATTTTAATTATTGATGACATAGTGCTACGTTTCTTTGTCAAGTCGCAAACGGAATAAAATGCAAAGTAAAAAATTTTGATTGAGAATTATATGGATTAAAAACGTTTTTCTATAGGTTATCAATACAATAATTCATGTATGTCGCAGAAATCTTGTAAATGTCAAAGTTAGTCTATCTTACAGAGAGCAAAATAGAACAGCCAAATAGTCCACTGGATGTTAATCAAATAAGCAGGTCAATTAATCTAGGGATAAACACTCAGGCTAGCTAAAACATACCTTGAATAAACCCTTATCTAAAAATTTCAAAAAAATCAATTTGATTATATTCAGAGCTATCAGAAATGGTGTACTCATATGCAGAACGGATTCAGATATCAATCGTTCAATTAGATTGTGAAAAACATCAATTAAGGCTATTGAAAAAATTCTGTCATCTGACAAAAAGTCATTTATATATGACAAAACACAACAATTGACGATGTTATTGATTATGACTCTTGATATGCCGATACCTTTTCACAATTTCTATTTTCTATCAAAATATGTATGACCATATTTTTATATTCTGTCATTAAATCTTTTCATTATTCCAATACGATAAATTATTTTGTCTTTTTTGAAGTACAAAATTACAACCTTGTCCATGATGGGGTACACCTGAACACATAATCTGTCACAGTCGGAGAGACATTTCACAATGAGCACCGCAGACGTATGTATTATATAATAGGGTGTGAACATATTAATTCGGATAAAATATACATATTTGCTTCTATTGAAATGAAGTGCCGAAGATCTCGTACAAATAAAATCAGTGTGTATGACTCAAGACATTCAATCAATTTTCTATTCAGAAAAAATACTGTAATTCTTAAAACTATGACCAACCCATGAAAAGAAACCGTGAGAAGACTTACATTTTAACTAACCAAGTTACCAAGATTGAAGAATGATGAAAAAAAAACTTCTCCAGATACAAGTGACAATGGATAAAAAAAAACTACAAGTAGCAGTTTATGCAAATATCATTTGTAAAATTGAATTTTACAAAGTCAACTTGCATGGAATGCAAGGCGTTTTTATATACTTCCTTTTCAAATCTATATATCTATTAGCTCATTAGAATATATCAGTGTTTAGAAAGTTGGTTGAATAATAACAATTCTGAATATTGTTTTTTAAATACATATGCCATATACGTTTTGTGATTGATCATGAGCGGACATCGGTGGGTGCAGTGGCGGATCCAGAGGGAGGGTTCCCGGGTGATAATACATCCTGAAATCTTATAGAGTGTATTTGAAACGGATTATTTTTCTTTCGGGGAAACTTGGTTTAAAGCAAGATCCGGATTAATGTATTCCCTTTTCCCAGCGGATCTATCACCCCCTTATTTCTTCTACGCTTGCTCCCTTTAGGCCTCGTCAGTCGCCGGGTGGGTGATTGCCTATCGTCGAATACTGCAGTTTGAAGAATTTTTGGTGGCAATTTTGGTAAACCATATTGCCCTTACTGCGTTGAACAGATATGTCAAAAAATAAAATAAGTTGTTTTTATTTAACTTTATCTAATTATTTTAAAATAGTTATAAAAATTATATCCCAAACCGCACAAAAGAAGCAAAAGTAAAGAGTAAAACATAACCGAAGTATATCGCAAGTCATTTTACTATCTATTTACTATTTATTCGAACTTCAAGATATCCTATATAAATATACTATTATATAAGAGATCTTATACAGTGCCAGATCAACAGGGGAGTTCCGGGTTTGAAATCCCCTCCCCCCCCATTTTTTTGGACGATCAATGCTTTAAATGGGGACATATGGTTGGACCCCTCCTTTATCCTGGGTTGGGAACCCCTTTTGAAAATGACTAGATCCAACCCTGCTATATTATAATTGGACGAGTTAAATTTACAAACAGAATAGAAAAATATTAACGCGGTGTTTAGCAAATATTAACTAGATTCAAAATCCTATTAGCTATGAGAACCAACAACGGCTTTAACATTTATCTAATATTGTATTACAATTTTACCTCTTATCAAATTACATGTAGCACCCCTGAAGACGTAATTAATTAGTATTTTAGAGGCTCAAATTAACTACACATGATGGCCTATATATGATAAAACAACGCACTTCACTTTCCTCTTCCATTTCCAGAATATCAGCACTTAGTAAAGACATAGATGTAATACATCTATGGTTAAGATTATACACGTAGATAACAACCAACATCAGTTAACATTTTTTTCACACACTTAAAATCAAAATGATTCAAGAAATATTCATTTTTAACCTGAAAAGAACTTTAAAGATTTGTCCGTGTATACAATAATGCATGCGCAGTGCAATTAAAAGTTCCAGGTAATATGAAGTTGACGCAGGATGTTGCTGGAATATCTGTCTTATTTGATGCATTGATCGTTTAACACTTATTCTACACTATTCTAAATAAGAAAACAAAATGTCGTCAGCAGTACCAATTGGAACGTTTCTTTTAGTAGCATTCTTTATAATGGAGATTATTGGACTTGCAACTCAGTACTGGATGGTAGTTGGCCATTCATCAGGACTTGTAAAATCTCATGCCGGACTCTTTAAGATATGCTATGAAGTTTTCAATCAAGAAGCATGTTTTTATTATCTTCAATATGCAGAGGACTTCTTAAATGGTAAGAATTAATTAACTGTGCATGTTTGTGTATTAAACGATTTATTGTTTTCACGCTTCATTATTTACATGTTAAACTTACACATGTTACATTGTTTAAAGTTAAAGAAACAAACTAATTAAGAGTTAATATGTTTGTCTGCATCACGATATATATACTGACTTTTATCAAAGATGAAATACCTAGGTGCCAGTGTACATGTTGTATTCAATTAGCATCTTATATATTTATGTTACAAGTAAACAATAGTTCCTTTTAGTTTTATCTCGCTTGTAAAAACATGTTTCAAAATCATATTATATTTATTCTTTAAATGAACTATTTTATTTAACATTTTCTCATTGTCACCCCAAATTAAATTAAAAATTATAAATGATGAATTTACAGAACAATGTAGAAGCAGTGGTTCGTTATCTGTAAACAAAACAAAAACCTGCAAAGTACTAAACAAAATATAACACGTTGGTTTCAGGCATTTTCTTATTAAAACCCCGAAACATCTTTATTCTTTTGTGACTTTTGTAAGTAAGTTCAAGTACAAGTGTATCGTTCAAGTAGATATGGATAAGATATAATTAAAAAGCACACACGCATGTAAAATCGAAAACTTAATTTCGTCGGTCTTCGACAGGTTAATAGAGAGTTTAAATGTCTTTCCTACGCCCCCCTTCCAATCAATTTTTTAGACCAAAGTACTTTGATTTTTTTGCTTTACCTGGATAGTTTAAATAACACAATTTTCTGAAAATGATGGTACGGATGTAAACATACTTTCGATATCCTGAAACCTGTTCAGGTTGTTACTGGTGATACCAAATCGATATACACCGTCATTTTTGAGCACTTTACAATAATCACTTGCTTTTCGGTCATTCAACCAGACAAAATTTAGATATGATTTTCATTTAAATTAGATCTAGGGAAAAGAGAAATGACGAGTATTTAATTCAATTTTCTTTTCATTTCACAGTGAGTTATATGCATGTTTAAAAATCATTTGTTGTTGAAAATCTTACATACACATATTTATGGCAAGCCGTTTTGCTATTTATTCTTACTTCAAGATATCTTATAAACTTTATAAGATATCTTATATAGTTTATAAGATATCTTATATAGTTTAAAAGATATCTCAGATAGTTTATAAGATATCTTATATAGTTTATAAGATATCTTATATAGTTTATAAGATATCTCATATAATTTATCAGATATCTTATATAATTGTCTTTATAAGATATCATAAACTATATAAGTGTCTTATAAACTATATTAGATATCTTATAAACTATATAAGATATCTTATATAAAAATTGTTTATAAGATATCTCATATACTTTATAAGATATCTTATAAACTTTTATTTACTTTTTATTTTTTTTATTGAAACTTTAAAAAAACTCAATTCACTTTTAGAAAGTCGACGTTTTTCATCCTAAGAATATCTGTCTGATAAGAGAAGCAGCTACTTCGAATTGAAAAATAGGCAAAATAAAAACAACCCCAAAGCTTCGACTGACACTACTATCTTAATTCGGATGCCGTATAGTCGTACTTATCGCTTAATTAAAACACGTATCAACGCATGACAATTTATTGCTTATCTCAAAAGTCTTTGGTCCTGAATGGTACGATGTTACTAAATATACTTTTTTTTAATAAGTGTATCACAGACGACTCAAAGGTGAACAACTAGATAAAATTTCCGTAAATTATTTTATAATACTATCAATTAATAATGTACATTTCATTAGGGACTATCATTGCTTTCTTTTTATTTTCCTATTACATGTACCTTCTGTTATGTGTTGTTTTTTGTCTCTCTACATAAACATATTTCTTAGTAACTCAGTCAAGGTGAACCATGTTCGTCAAAGTTTCATGTAATTACTCGCCAAAATGTTATACTAAAAATAAATTAAGGACTGAAGTTATATACATAATATTTATGTTATATGAATATAAGGCACAATTACTACATAAGTAAGCCGCCTACCAAAACCAATTACAACAACAGGTACAGTGTCTTTGGTCCAGAAAGATGTAAGGTAAAGGTTTGTTTGGCCCTGAGGGATATGAGGTCACTGCCATTTGACTCTAGAGAGTGTGAGATAAAATAATTTTTGGTCCTATAGGGTGTGGTGTAATTAGTGATTAATCCAGAAGGCTATGAGTGAAAGGTTTTTCTTCTGAAGTATTACTCCAAAATGTATTTGCCCCTGAAGATGTGAGGTAAAGAGTCTTAATATTTGAAAGGTGTAAGGTAAAGGGTCTTTGGTAAAGAAGGCTGTGACATCAGTCAGGTAAAGGATTTTCGGTCCTGAAGGTTAAAGTTAATTCTCTTCAGTCCTGTGGGTGTGTTTCAAAAGATCCTTGGTCCAGTAGGGTGTGGGGTATAGGGTCTCCTATCCTGAATGTTGTGAGCTTAAGAGTTTTTTGGTCTTTGAGGGTGTAAGGTAGAGGTATTTTGCTTTAGAGGGTTGCACATAAAGAATCTTAGGACCCGAAGGGATTGAGATAGAAGGACTTTGGCCACGACGGATGTGAGGTAAAGAGTCTTTATCTCTGAAGTGTGTGAGGTAAAAAATATTTGGCCCTGAAGTGTGGGAGGCAAAGGGCTCTTGTTCCTGAAGTGGGTGAGGTAAATGGTCTTTCGTCTTGAAGCTTAGGAGCAAACGCGCTTTACCTTAAGCTGTCTCGTTTTACTACGGTTTAAAATGCTACGTTAGAACTACGTTTTGAATAAAAATGTCTCGTTATTTTGAAAGCCAAGTTTTACTAGGTTTGTGCTACGTTCTTTCTACGTTTTGCTATGTATAAATACGTGTAGATCCACGTTTCCACCACGTATTGATACGTTTCGATACGTAGTTAGCACGTTTTATTACGTTCCGTTTAGCTTTGATACGTATTTAACCATGTTAACCTAGTAAATAGTTAAATACGTATTTGTTTAGCTTTGATACGTATTTCTTTTCTAGGTTTCGTCTTCGTTTCAATTTTCGCTACGTTTGTTGTTGAATTTTCAAAACATACGGGGAAGGTACAATTAAAGAATCACTACGTTTCGATACGCTTCTTTGCGTATATTCTCGTTTCGCTACGCTTTCAAAACGTAGTAAAACGTAGCTTTTGAAACGTGACAGTGTGGCTGGGCAGCCCCAGTCACACTGTCACGTTTCAAGAGCTACGTTTTACTATGTTTTGAAAGCGTAGCGAACCGAAATATATGTAGCGAAGCGTATCGAAACGTAGTCATCCTTTGTTAAAACGGGACCTGCCCGTTTGTTTTGAAAATTCAACAGCAAACGTAGCGAAAACTGAAACGAAGTAGAAACCTAGTAAATACGTATCAAAGTCTAGTGGAACGTAACAAACGTGCTTTCTATATACGTATCAATGCGTGGTGGAAACGTGGGTCTACTCGTTCTAACACATAGAAAATCGTGATAAGAACGTAGCACTAACGGGACATTTGTATTCAAAACGTTGTTGAAACATAGCATTTTAAAACGTGAAAAAACGTGACAGTGCGACTTGGGCTTAAGTTTTTTTTGTCCTGAAAGGTGCAATGTAAAGTGTATATGACACTGTAGGGTATTAGTTACAGGGTATAGACGAACACTTTGTTGCAGATCTTTCTTAATAGCCAAGATACAAATACAGTTAGCAGTATTGGTTCAAATTTGAATTAATGAACTTATACTCTAAAGTTATTCTTAACCCATTTTACATTACATTAACCATTAACAATTAAATCTTGAAAATGAGGCCAAGGCCAGATGAACGCGACCATACGAACTCACTTTTTAATAAATCAATAATATAGTACGCAAAATATAGCTAACGTGTTGTTTTTAACTCAGCTTCCAGAAACGGCAATCTATTCTATTACAAATTGTATGCCTAGGTCGTTTTCATAAGTAATCACCAAAACGTTTTAATAAAGCTTTTTCTTCTTATATTTTCAGTTCATTATTTTGGTATAGCTGGAGGCTCTCTTTTAGGAAGTCTGCTTTTGTTTATAGCTTGTATGATCGGGATGTGTGGCTGTAGTAAACCTAACCCCAAACCAACAGTACAGAATATAGCTGGTGTCGGTCTCTTCGGAGGTAAGATGATTGGGTAATTTCTACTTAACGTTCAGTGGCAAATATTTCGTAAATAGTGCATATGCAGTACTACCCAATGCTTTTCGACGACTCTTCCACCGATTTCCCTAAACTTGCATAAAATAAAAATGTATTGGTTATTGTATTGGTTATTGGACATTACTGAGCCATTACCGCGTTTTGCAGGTATAAATCAATATGCAAATCTGAGTGACTTTATTACAATTATTTTGAAATGTCTATGTTTAACTGTGAACTTTTGAATGTAATCAAATTTACTAAATTGTATGATCGGGGTCATTGTTTAGCACGTATCATTGTATCCATCGTAATTTCTTTTGTCGGGAACAAACGTAACATTATGGTGTGCTTTTACATTTTTCAGATATTGTTATCATTTCGTCCATTCATTGCTTACTCGTTTGTGACATGAACGCATAGAAAATTAAAGGGTATAGTGTATCAATGCGTGACACAAGATCATTAAACTGAGAAACTCGTTAAAACCTAAAGCAAAAATAATAGAATTTGTATTGCTGTTCTTCAACCCAAAGTACCAGCGATGTGAATTGTTATATTATAACTAAATTCGATCATAGAAAATAACCGACAATAACTGATATGTGCGTGCTATTAACGGAATCAAAATGCGTTGAATAAACGTATACCTTTACCATGCGGGATGCTTTTTATAAAAATTTTTTTTTAGTTATTTTAAAAGATCCTTAGATATGCAGCCTTATGCGATAAAACTTGACATTATTTGGTAATAAATGAGTACTTTGGTGTTGTTACCAATAGAAACATTAAAACACGTGCGCAGAACAAACTCACTCATCGTCCTGTTATTAGACATTATGATAACTAGCTGTATCTGCTCATCAATTGCTTAGTGGTGAAATGCACAAAAATGAATCTCATTTGTACAAAAACATAATGTTATTTGAAAATATCATCAGATTGCGTACTAATTATATATTAACTCTTATTAACGTGTATTTTATTTGCAGGTTTCTTTTGTGGTGCAGCTACTTTATGGTATTACTTGTACTTCTTCAAAGGAACATTTGGTGATATGGCTACACTACTTTCAGTTTTCGGTGTAGACGTCGGACCCGGATGGTCATTTTATTTATGTGCAGCGGCTGGTGGTGGAGCATTTATAATATCATGTATTCTTATATTAGTAGGATGTAATATGCCAGTACATCAAGGGGCAGTAGTGTCAAATCAGCAGCCCCAGACCGTTATAGCAATGACAGGAGGACCTTTGCCAGTAGTTCAACATCAGCAATATCCACCAACAGTTGTTGCTATGCAAAACTCGGCTTATAATGATCCGTTTGGACCACAACAATCTTACGGCCATCAACCATCATATGGACAACAACCTCAATCATCTTATGGGAATCAACATGGATACCACCCTCAACCTGAAAAATCATAATCGTATCGACATTGCAATACAACAAACGCACTTTTGGCTGTGGAATGTACTATACGTACTGTAGATATTCTGATAGGCATGACATGTTCTTCTACCATCCACAAACAATGATTTATGACATACAAAAGCACACCTACACATATCTTTCATTATAGAGCTATGATTGTTTTTAAATTAGACATGAACGGTAACGAAATGTAAAAATGTAAAAATAGCAGTAGTTGATTATTTATTGGCCATTAACAGGGGAAGTGTTAGATACTTGTTCACTTACACTTATCTACATCCGGTTTGTCGCGTAAATGTACTTGATACGTTTTCTATAGTAAGTGCCAAGCTTCATATTTGTAAGTTTCAAAGTGTGACACATTTTCGATCAGAAACTTTTCCTTATTTGCCATTGCCGAATATATGCATGTCATTAAATTGATTTGCACATATAAAAGAATGTTTGCTTATGATTTAAATATTATCCATACCTACATTTTCAATTATGCTAATAACATTTTACTAAAACCAATATTTCAATTTCAAGAAAATGCAAATTTTTGTCTTTATATATGAAGATATATAAACCCCAGACGATGTTAAAAGTACTGATGTTTTAATCTTTATTCATGAAGTATAACATATGATGCACGACTAATCCTTGAATATGTTACGTAACGTACAGTTATGTTCAATACACAACATGAATACAAAGGAGTAGGGACGATTTTGGCCTCAAATTTCAGGTTCATCTTACGAAAGATTTTGGACACTTTTTAAACACTTAAGTGTCTATTTTAATTGATTCAATTAGTTTATATGAAAGATTTTAACTGATTTTGTCATTAAAAACGCTCCGATTTAAGCTTAAATATGAAAAATCTACCAAGTATGCCCAAAAACGTCACTTTTCAGATGATTTTTGTCAAAAAATGAATGTGGCCGCATCCGTGTTCATCCTCAACCTTTATATATGTTCTGTTATATTATACAATGCAACTTACATTCCAATATTATGAATGAACACGAATGCGGCCACTTTCATTTCAAACGGAAACCGTCTAAAATTTAACTAAAATGCTAAAAGTGTGAATATTTCAGTAATTTAGCATGACTTTATGATGCTAGTACCCGATAAATATGCTTTGTATTGTCAAAAACAGCCCATATGTATGTATAAGAAGCATTCCACTTTCCAGTTTATAACTCAAAGATTACATTTTCACGATTTTGTAAAACTGCTATATTTTGGGGCCAAAAAGGGGTCTTACTGAACCTACTCCTTTAAAAAGTTTAAAAAGCAAATTCCGAAAGTTAAAATTATTTTTATATTGAAGTATCAAGAATATATCTTTTATACAAACACCATTCAGTTTGAGCCCACCACATATTCTTGTTCAGACAGTTACTCTTTTCAAATCAATTTTCTTTCTTTCTGTTTTCGTTTGTATTTTAAGAGTTAGATTTGATGACAGATCGTTGTTAAAAAATACTCAAGGTTCTGACATATTTTACTATTTTTTGCCGTTGATAAATTTAGAACTCAGTTTAAAAAAATGACTTCCAAAGGCAAAGTTGAAGTATAATTATTGATTTGGCTATTATCTTTATATTCCTTTTGGTCATATGTCTTCTCACGGTTTTATGCACAAATACGTCCCTGAAATTCAAATGTTTAGGTTTGGGCGTTTCTTATTAACATATATCCGGAAAAGAAATTAGGAAATTATTGTATAGACAAGACACGCTAGAGCTTTGTATACGGTACATCATGCTGTCCCTTGATGTTGTCATTCTTGATTCGGATGATAGCTGGAGTAACTTATACCTGATTTCATTGTAAAGGTTGAAAAGGTTCAACTAAATGATTCATAGTCAAACAGCAAATGATTCGTATGTAATTCGTATATATTCGTTTTTCCTTTAAAATGAGAATGACGTGCGTAATTTCTATATATTTTATATTTGCAATGCAATTAAAAAAATCTTATCGGTACCATTAAAATCACTTTACACTCAAATTATATTGTGAAAATTGGAACATTATTCCAGATTTATCATAGAAAACTTAATAGTGCCATTAAAAGGTAAAATGTATAGATACGTAACCTTAAAACATGATTAGGTATGAAATTTGAATTTATAAAAGCAAACACCCGTTATAAGTAGTTTCAGTTGACAGCTTCATTAGGTGTAACTCTACGTATCAGTTCAATATAAAGTAAAACATAATAGAAAGTGTTACAGGTAATATCTACATCTTCCTTTTACTTTCATCGCTTTTTTATTACCATAGGTCAAATTTAGAGGTTAAGAACACTCTGTAAACGTATATTAACGACAGTCAAAATACTGAAATCAGAAAATTATATCCTTTATTGAACAATGCAGCCGTGACATAACATGATATTAGGTTATGAAGTTCGCAGAAAACATCCAAGTTGTATGTTCACACAGTGAGACGGGGCTCTTGTGTCTTTACTTTTAGTTTTCTCTCCTACTTAAATATGAATACTTTTGACAATTTACCTTATGGTAAGTTACCGTAGTCTGGTAAACATATATAGTATAGTACTGGTTCATTGTATCTAGAACAATGGAACAGATCACTCATAATATCATTATTACATTTTTGGAAAAACATGAAATTCAATGTAGGATTCTGTTTTTGTATTCATATTAAACTATCGTTTATTAGTTTTGATCTATTTAATTAGATGTTTACTGTGGTATATTTACTAATTCCGACAAAGAACAAACTATTTACATACTAATCTACTATTTTCAGGAAATCCAGAATGCAACTATTTCAAATCCATTATACACAAAACAACAATGTGTTTTTCCATAAAAAAATCTTTGCAAAGAAAACATGTGTCTATGAGTTATATTAGAAGCTGTGGTTATATAGCAGTGGGTATATAAAGACTAAGAAGAAAACTATATTCTTCAAATAATAACCATCATAACAAAGAAGTGGAGCATTTCTACTTCTTAAGAGAGAAATAGAATTTCTACAGAAAGAAATAAAACATTGGTTGACATACAAGCTGATAGAGCATTTGATAAACTTAAGACCTGAGAACAAATAAAAGAATGAACCACTGCTTATACATATAGATATTAGAAGCTGTGGTATGAGAGCCAATGAGATAACTCTCTATCCAAGTCATAATTTGTAAAAGTAAAATATGAAATTCGAAGACCTACAAAACTTTTTACCATTAGGATTGTTACTTGTGACATCTATCTAACTGAATCGCGAACAGTTTCGAGATTTTTCTGTTAAAATTGCGATTCGATTGGTTCTAAGAAAAAAAAATGAAACCTATGATTGCATGCATTTAGTGTACATTGTGTAATTGTTTTGAAAATCCGAACCGTCCAAAATTGAGATGAAAACTGTGTTTATATTTTTTTCTATAATACGTTTTTCGTTAATGTCTTTAGCAGAAACATCAAATCTTTTAAAATAAAAATATAACAATACGTTGTAAGATTGACAATGACATATAAACTGTCCAACATTGACGATAGGATTATGATATACAACTGTAAGTCATCGTACTGCTATAACACATACTGTATAGTAAGCTGTAAAAGGCCATATGCTTACAATACACGAGAAACAAAAATGACAGACCGCAATGCAAATCGATTTTCTTATCTCCGTTATTAATTTTATTTGGCAAAGTGTATTTTCTTTTCGCGATATATTACATCCTTATTGTCAGATTAAATCCATTTGCCAAGTTTGTATTCCAAGATATCGCTTCTGACTTCTTTGATAGAAAAATACACAATCAGACTAAATTTTTCACGACCATGACGTCCACTGCTGTTGTTTTCGGGACTTTTATGGTGTTGGTATGTTTAGTTTTACATGTGATTGGAATTGCAACGGATTATTGGATGGTTAACGGTCCTTTGCATGCTGGTTTATTTAAAATCTGTGTTGCTGGTTTGTGTGGTACGTACGTATCATACGATGGCACCTTTCTTAACGGTAAGTTATTTTCACTATAATAGATTGATATAAAATAAAGAAGAAAGAAAAGATTTTTTGAACAGGTTTGAAATTACGATAGAAAACTAACAAATGTAAATGTAATAAAACTATTCTAATGATAAAAGTCATACTGGTTTTGATAATAATTATCAAAACCAGTATGACGGGAATGTCACAGTATATACCCTTTTTGAGACCTGAATTACACATATATTACGGATTACCCCTGACTCAATGTTATTTTCCAGTGCAGGTTTTTGTTCACAACACATATATAAGTGGAAACCCCTAATATGTTCGGCAGAAAGATTTTCTAATTTGCTGTGATCATAATTTTATCGTGTATGTAATAATTTATAATAACACTTTTAATGTTGAATTTAAGTATTAAAAGTGTAAACTACGTGTTTTTGTATCAAAAATGTATTATTGACTGAAGCACGTCATTATTTTCCCTCTGTGAGCCTCTGAGAATCTGATAGCTTTTGACTACGTCACATAGTAACCGGTGTTATGATGACGCTTTTGAGGTTCCAATTGGGGATAAACACATCGTATATACCCCGGCAGTTTCCTGAATATACACTGACATCTCTGTCACAAACCTCGACACATTTGTAATCCGTAATATATAGATATGTATACGTAATATAACAAAATACATGGGTGATAATATATGGACTAATTCAGATAATTCGTACATGTTCAAACACTATACAAGTATTTCAATATAACGAAACCCTCAAATACGAATTCAAAGCCGTACAGCATACACACAGCATTCAGCTATTTGATGAGAAATTGACTGATGATCTTTGTTTTCTTATCACCCAGTGTCAAATATTTCATGCATATTCAAGATGAGAAAAAATCAACGATAAGTACAACTGGGAGGTCCTGAGGGACAACGCGTATATTTAGGCCTGAATGGAAAATGTTGTTAGATAGGACAATTGATTTTGACTTGCCTCGGACAACTTACAGACCGCTCAAAAGTTGCTACGATGCAAAGAGGTTGTTAGCTGTCTTGCTACAGTAGGTTTCAGATGCAAATTCAGAATGGAAGAGTTTACGTATTTATAATTATTGTGCTTCCCTTGTGATGTAGTTGTATCCTCCTACATAAAATTAATAAGAGCAACTTCTATGTACCTGGGAACAATGACTGTAGGTGTATTATCAATACACAAGACACATATATCATGTTCTTTCCTAAGAGATTGTCAATAAAAAGAAAAGTAAATACATACGGAGCGGATTAAGTTTAGATACTTTATAATATTATCAAGTGTTTGTTGACTTTTGTTTGAGGCGTACTTCTTCGAGATTTAAACATTTCAAATATTTGACTTGCGATATAATATTTTTTTATTACCACCGTTTAATGTTCACCTGTGACTGTTCTTACCTCCTTATGTGAAATATATTACATACAAAAAATAAGCTGAATTTTTGTTTTTAACATTGCCAGAGTAAAAATATCAACAGTCGGCTTCAGCTTGTTACTTTAAGGAACAATTCAGATCACTAATGTCATTTTCACACTACGTTGAAAGGGGGCTGTATATTTCAATGGCAAAATATCAGTTTAAGTGCATATTTGATTTAAGAGCATCCACTCTCTTTAACGAGCCCTTAATTAGTTTTGTTTAATTGAATGAAAAGTTAATGATATATAAATTGATACTGAATTTTTCGTCTGAAAACACAGTTATCATTTTAAATGAACCATCTGCAAAATATTCTATAAACGCATGTGGTCTAATTATATTTTAATAAATTAAATAATCCCTTCAGAACATGTAATAATAATAATACTTTATTCAGAAGCAATACAGCTTATAGAATATACAATTTTACAATATTTTTTGAATGCATCAGTGAAATATAAATACAACAATTATACACAATACATGCATGGCGGAGAATGAGACAAAAATTCATATGATAAATAAATAATACAACTACATATTACGAATTTTTTCAATATTAAACAAAAATTTACCTAAACCTAAGTTATGTTTTGGCAACTTTTGCCATTAAGTAAAAAATCATGCTGTAAAATAATTTGATGATATTATGACCTATTAAGGACACTGACATTATTTTTCAGTGCACTACCTTGGTACTGCTGGATGTTCCTGTGTGTGCGCCATACTCCTGCTGGTGGCCTGCTTGGTTGGATTTTGTGGCTGTAGTCGGGAGTATAGTAAACCTGTTGTCCAGAACTTAGGGGGATTAGGAATGACAGCAGGTATTACACAGATATATTTATTCATAATCGTGCTGTACTTTGACCTATACAGAGTTACTCATTCAAATTGTGACTTGAATGGAGAGTTGTCTCATTGGCACTCAACTACATGTTCATATATTTATGAATTTCATCTTAGCCGATATTGTTTTCTGTTATCGGTTTAATTAATTCAACCTTTTTCTTTGCTTTATAACAAGATTTTTTTTAAACTTAACTCAAATACTCACAAAACTGAGATTTTTTAAATGTTATTGGTTATCTTGGTGTAATTAAGGGTTTGTGAAATTATACAACAGAGATACATATTCTGTACACTCTTGATTATACCAAGATACCGAATTATAAAGCGTCCCTTTACTAATATTTACAAAAAAACATAGAAAACAACACATTGAAAAATATCAAAATATCAAAATAATATCAGATTATTACATGGCATTTTCATATCGCATGTATGATCAGCCCAAGAGCCGCACGCTAAGCACCAATTCGAAAGATATGGAATTTACGTCAATCTTATGCTATTATCATACAGTAAATAGTATATGTTATTTAGTCTAAGTATATGATACCTATTTTTATTACCTTTTGCATATGAATAAAGGAAACAGTAGTATAACGCTGTTCAAAACTGGAAAATCCATGGACAAAACACAAAATCGGGGTAACAAAATATAACTGAGGGAAACGCATTAAATATAAGAGGAGAACAACGACACAGCATAAAAATGTAACACACACAGAAACGGACTAAGCATTAAACAAAATCCGATGAGAATAACAAATACAACAATGTATAACATCAAAACCAAATACACGAATTTGGGATAGAAAAGTACCGTGACACGTCTTATAGTGATGTGAATTCACACTCAAATACAAGAGAAAACAAATGACACAACGGAAACACAACGTGAAAATGTAACACACACAGCAATGAACTTTAATATAAAAATGGCCATATTCTTGACTTGGTGCAGGACAATTTTAAAGAAAAAAATGGTGGGTTAAACCTGGTTTTGTGGCATGCCAAACCTTGCACTTTAATGGCAATGTTAAATATAACATTACAATGACAACATAATATTACAGGAATACAATACAAATAAATAGGATAACATATTAGACAAAGGAAACACATGAATAATAGCAATATGAAATTAAAATGACAATATCACAAAATTGTCTATTATCAAGAAAAAAAATATGTAACTGTGTCAAGTTTTTTTTAATTCCTGGTGTAAATAGTTCAACACCGTTGAAAAGATTTGAAAAATTTAGAAATTTAGTAAAAGAGGGGCTTAAGATACCAGAAGGACAGTCAAACTCATAAATCGAAAATAAACTGACAACGCCATGGTTAAAAATAAAAAGACAAACAGACAAATAATTAATAGCACAGAAGACACAACATAGAAAACTAACGACTAAGCAACTAGAACCCACTAAAAACTGGGGGCGATCTCAGGCGCTTCGAAAGGGTAAGCAGATTCTGCTTCGCTCATCGTGTTCCTTATATTTTTACAAATCCGGTAGGTCACATTCGTGAAAAGGGAAGAGTATTGTAGTTAAACATAAGAAATATATCCGATATCATCTGTGTAAAAAACCGCGCGCCCTTGATTATAGCTATATATAACGAATTTGGTTTTCATGAAGCGTTACTAATTTTATACCGGGATTTGAACTTGAAACACTGAATCATGTCCATTGCATATGTGTTCAACACCGACGCTGCTGCGTATCACCAAGTTTTTACTTCTTTCATTTATTCATTTTTATTTTGGGGAATTTTATAGAGGTGAATACACATGCATTTCATAATATGTTGCAGGGATCTTCGGAACGATTGGGTTTCTATGGTATTATCTGTATTTCTTCAAAGGATTTTTCAACAATGGAGTGATCCTATTTTTTTCCTTTGGAAATCCAGGCTGGTCATTTTATTTGTGTGCAGTGGCAAGTGGGTTGTCTTTAGTCATGTCAATCACGCTGATTGTAGTCGGATGCAACATGCCCACATCCAATGGCGCCATAATGCCACAACAACCTGCTGTGATAACTATGCAGAACCAACAACAGTCGTACCCACAGCCATCAGCACCACCACAACAACACATGTACTAGTGACATGACTATAATACATCATTACCGTCCAAATCTTCTGTGGTTTATCTGTATGAAGTGATTAAAATTTTGTAGTAGATTAAATCATTTAGATAATACTTAATATATAGATATAAGGGAATGTGGTGTGAGTGCTAATAAGACAACTCTTCATCCAAATCACAATGTGTAAAAAGTAAACAATTATAAATAAAAGTACGACCTTCAACACGGAGTTTTGACTCACACTGAACAACACGCTATAAAGGCCACCAAAATGACTAGTGTTCAATTATTCAAAAAGGAAAAGCAACAGTTAATTTATATAAAAAAAACGAGAATCGAGAAACACTAATGAACCACACCAACAAACGACAACTACTGAACTACAAGTTCTTGACTTAGGACAAATGCAAACAAATACATCGGATTTAAAAGTTTTTAACAGGCGCCAACCTTCACCGTAATCTGAGAAATAGTAGCGCAACATTACAACAAAGAAAGACACACTATAACATATCCATTTTAATAAATGGCTTATGCGGCGTTCACACAGTGCCGATTATGGCTCCCGTTTGAGATAAGACGGTGCTAAGCCCCAGTCACACTGTTACGTTTCAAGTACGTTTTGAAAGCGCAGATCTACGTTAAGAACGTCACATTTTTACGTTTTTTTAAAAAGGCGATTACCGATTATTTGGGATAATTTTTGTATTTCGCTTGCAATTTTTTGTTTTGCACATCAATATGGATACTTCTTATAATGTTTTGATGTACTGAATATGCATTGAATATTTCCCAATGAAGGTAACGTAAGCAACAAACAACAAAATATATCGTATTTGGGTAATGCATATCTATATGAAATGAGAAGATATATACGGTATGATGAGTGCCAATGAGACAACTTTCTACCAGAGATCAATTGACATAAAACGTATTAAAGTGCACAGTTTTCCCGTTTAGATCCAAAAAGGAGGAATATATATATTTTGCTTTAATATAAAATGTTTGTCGAGAATAACAAGTTAAACGGGTCTTGCTTATAAAATTCACTATACTTTCTTTAACAGCGGTACAATTAGATTATGAAATGAAACGATTGTCAGATAAAAAGGTTGATTATAATTAATGTCATATGTTTACAAGCTTTGTATGATGTGGAGAGGTATATAGCCACGCTACAGGCCCAATTTTATTTATACTTTCAATTCTATACACATGAATCTTATTGCACAGAAATAAAAAAAAAACGCAGTCAGTTTACGCTTTCCAAAATTGAAATTTTGATAAAGATGATTTGTTATCCTCTTGTGATACAAAACTTTTTCACAACTTAAGAACCTCATCTAAACGAACAAACCCAGTCATCAGAATTTTTTTTATGATACTTTGTGGTTTTGTTGATAGTATCTGACTATCAAGAAAATTCTATCTGAGGAACTATATATAGATGATCAACCATAAATAGCGTACCCCGAATCGACAACGTTGAAAACGTACGAAAATCGTCCAGTGGACAAACTTGCAAGACATTTCATTTCTTTGAAAACGGAGTCGTTTTGACTACGCAAGTTATCAAAAAGTATGTAGCTGTTTTGTAAAGTTAAATCACAATTACGGAAAAGGACTATTTAGTAGTGATGACAACGAGTACCCGAGTACTGGAGTACACGATTGGAAGGCCGAGTACTCGAGTACAGTTTTATTACTCGGATAATCGTTTGCTTGTTATACATCTTCAGATACATGTAGTTCTTTTCAAATTTCCACTCACTTAAGTTCTGTTGAAATATCCCCTTCGTAATAATAAATAAGATCTATAAACAACAAAAATATGTTTAACTTTATCATGAGATGATTAGTAGTACCAGCAACGTCCTTTCCGTACGAGGGAATGTTTTCATGTGTATAACTTGTAACAAAAATAGAAAGGCAAATACATGTAGTCTTTCGTCTGAAATTGTTGACCAGATCATATTTCTAAACAAGAACAAAGTGACCTGCGGTAAACCCTACGCAACTGATTTGAGACATTTCTAACGGTGTTTGTACACGGATTAATACTTTCCGACACAAGCTGTAAAAACTTACATTTGTTTGTTAATCAAAACTTTTATGTAATCGTAATTGGTATGAGATGTACATTTAAATTAATTTTATTACTCTGTATTTGAAACTTAACTATAATTGTTAAATTTACAATTTAAATATCGTCGAAAATACGAGAGTGACATTCAAACCCAAAGGTTGAAAATAAATGACATCATCATGGTTAAAAAAAAACAAAAATCGGAATACGATAGTGCAAAAAAAAAAACACACTAAAAAGTATAGGTACAAGTAATTTGAAGTCCAATATTGTTGTTAACAAATTCATGGACAAGTCGTATTATAACAATTACCCACTCCTCAGGAACAGATGATACATATATTGTCTACTTTAAATTGTGGGACTTTTCATGCAAATATTCTTGATTTAATTGGAATTTTGTTCTTGAACACGTACACAAACAAACATTGCTATTATGATAGGTTATTATAAAAACGGCGGTCGTTAATTCATTATTTAATTGACACAAAAAAAAACCAGAAGAGCAAGCTATGTTTGTAATACGTTTGTCTTTCGTTAACATGTTTAAGAAAGGTGATAACAAAACCCCACCTAAAATCTAAACTTTTCAATAGACATTTAAGATTCATCCGAGTACTCGCGAGTACTCGAGTATCATGACCGAGTATCCGAGTATTAAATTTCAAATCTTTTGACATCACTACTATTTAGTATGCAACTAATCTAAATTTTTAATAAATAACGTCGCAAATGACAATTTATGTGTTAACAAGAGGCTGTCACAACGACAGCAAACCGGATTTATTAACATTTATTTGTGTCCTGGCAATATCACAAGAACCATTACTGATGAATAGTGAAAGTGAAAATCGTCAATATCAAATTTGACCTCCATTTTGTCATCAGTATCAACATAATAAAATTTGAAAAGCTTAGATTGAATGGTTCATGAGTAAATGCAACAACATGAATGGAAACCCCATTTTATAATCTTTCAAGAACCATAACTCCTGAACGGTAAAAATTAAAATCTTCATCATTGAACTTGACCTCTATTTTGTTATCAGTAACGACATATTAAAATTTGGGAATCTTTGATAGAACAGCTCATGCGTAAGTGCACGGACACGACTGGAAACTTCATTGTTCAATCTTTCAAGAACCATAACTCCTGAACGGTAAAAGTCAAAATCGTCATTATTGAACTTGACCTCCGTTTTGTCATCAGTAACAACATATAGCTTTGGTAGAACAGTTCATGCGTAAATGCACGGACACGACTGGAAACTCCATTTTTCAATCTTTCAAGAACCATAACTCCTGAACGGTAAAAGTCAAAATCGTCATTATTAAACTTGACCTCTATTTTGTCATCAGTAACAACATATTAAAATTTGGGACGCTTTGGTAGAACAGTTCATGCGTAAATGCACGGACACGACTTGAAACTCCATGCATTTTTCAATCTTTCAAGAACCATAACTCCTGAACGGTAAAAGTCAAAATCGACATTATTGAACTTGACCTTCATTTAGTTGTTAGTAACAACATATTAAAATTTTAAAAGCTTTAGTTGAACGGTTCATGAGTTAATGCACGGACAACATTTGATTGCCGCCCGCCCAACCGACCAACCCCCGCCCGCCCGCCCGCCGTACATCCCCAAATCAATAACCGACATTTTTGTCACAAAAATCCGGTTAAAAATGGCGAAATCCGACAT
>CM034349.1:110791456-110980316 GCA_019925275.1 Mytilus edulis
CCTAGCTTTTAAAATAACGGGACATTTTTACTCAAAACGTTGTTAAAACTTAGCATTTTAAAAAGTAGTAAAACTTGACAGTGCGACTGGGGCTTCAATGAATCAGACACGACAAGGTAAAAAGTCGGAATACTATCCTTATTGATCTGGAATGTCCTAACATTGGCTTTCCCAAGTCACACTGTACAGTTTCAAGAGCTACGCTTTACTATGTTTTGAAAACGTAGTGAAACGGGAATATGCATAACGAAGCGTATCGAAACGTAGTAATCCTTTATTCAAATCAGGACCTGCCCCGTATGAATTTAAAGATTGAAACAAATAGAAACCTATTACATGCGTATCAAAGCCTAGCGGAATGTAACAAAACGTACTAACTACGTATCGAAGCGTATCAATGCGGTGCGTGGTGGAAACATGGGTCTACACTTACTTATACATAGCAAAACGTGATAAGAAAGTAGCACAAACCTGGTATACCCTAGCTTTCAAAATAACGGAACATTTGTATTCAAAACGTAGTTGAAACGTAGTATTTTAAAACGGAATAAAACGTGACAGTGTGCCTGGGGCTTATCGTATGCGTTCGTAACAGATTCCCTACGGATCGGAAATGGTCCGGAGAGGTCGACAAAGCACCCCGACAGTTAGGCGTGTCCCGTAACATTCAGCCGATTTTGTCTAGTCGGATTACAATCGTGACTATATCGTGACAGATCCTGATGTATCAGATTAAAACGTAACATTATTCTGTGTTTTCTGGACGTGGTCCTCTGAAACGTGCATGATCATCTGGAGAAATTTGCCATTGCAGTTGTTTTGCCGATTGAGGCCAGATTGCATATAGATCTTGCCAAATGCCAATCTACTTTGTCAAAACCGTTCCGGAATAGTCCCGTTATAAATACAAATTTCGGCAATGATGACCACGTCAGAGTTTTGACAATTACTGGAACACAATACAACTGATTACAGGCAAAACCGTTTGCAATGCGGTACATCAGACTGTGGTAGGATTGCCTTCCGACAGTACCTGAGCATCCTAAATATGACGGCATCGGTTCACTGTCTGGTTACTGTCTGGTCTTTGTTGGATCACATTCGGTCACTGAGAATCGGGACACTGTCTAAGTATATGATACCTATTTTTATTACCTTTTGTATATGATTAAAGGCAACAGTAGTATACCGCTGTTCAAAGCTAGAAAATCCATGGACAAAAAACTAAATCGGGGTAACAAAATAAAACTGAGTGAAACGCATTAAATATAAGAGGAGAACAACGACACAGCATAAAAATGTAACACACACAGAAACGGACTAAGCATTTATTTAGACAAAATCCGATGAGAATAACAAATACATGAAACAGATACATATTTACTACATTGAGACATAAATCGTTAACTTTTATATACTGCTACTTATCGTATAAAAGAGGGACCAAAGATACCAAAGGGACAGTCAAACTCGTAAATCTAAAATAAACTGACAACGCCATGGCTAAAAATGAAAAAGTCAAACAGAAAAACAATAGTACACATGACACAACATAGAAAACTAAAGAATAAACAACACGAACCCCACCAAAAACTAGGGGTGATCTCAGGTGCTCCGGAAGGGTAAGCAGATCCTGCTCCACATGCGGCACCCGTCGTGTTGCTTATGTGATTACAAATCCGGTAAAAAGTCTAATTCGGTAGGTCAAATTCATGAAAGGGAAGGGGATTTTAGTTACGACGTAAGGAACATATCCGATATCATTTGTGAAACGGTTATTCCATAACGGTCAACAAACTCGTGATGGCGTCCGTAAAATTTACGAAGTGATGATTTCAACTTCACCATTTGGAACTCTTGGTTTAATAGATTCCTTGTGAGCAGTAACCCGCTATCAAGAAAATCATGATAGGAAATGCAAGCACGGGAATATCGTATCAATTGGGAGATATATACCCCGTATGCAGGTGCTGCTTGAATGTTGCTACTTAGAAATGGAAAGTTCACAATTGGAAAGCTGAAATCATCTCTTTTGTCGTAAAGTTTTGTCTTCAACCGACCATCATTGTCAATTTCTAGATGTAAGTCAATATATGAAGCCGACTTAACTGTATCTGTAGTATCCTTTATCTCCAATTCGATGGGATAGATGCGATCCACATAGTCACCAAATTTTGAATTGTTTAGTGAAAGAACGTCATCTATATAGCGGAAAGTAGAGTTAAAGGATATTGCTAACTTCTTATCTTTCTTCCTAAGAAGTTCCTGCATGAAGTCAGCCTCATAATAATAAAGAAACAAGTCAGCAAGTAGAGGGGCACAGTTTGTTCCCATTGTGATGCCGACAGTCTGTTGAAAAAATATCGTATAACATATCTATGATCTCATTACATATATCCCATGCTTGTTTGATATTTCGTAAGAATTATAATTTTTATGCAATTGAATATTATAAATCGCCCCTAGTTTTTGGAGGGGTTCGTGTTGCTTAATCTTTAGCTTTCTATGTTGTGCTTTTATTTGTCTGTTTGCCTTTTTCATTTTTAGCCATGGCGTTGTCAGTTTATTTTCGATTCATGTTTGACTGTCCCTCTGGTTTCTTTTGTCCCTCTTTTGAACGATTCATATCTTTGCGGGCATCAAGGGAAAACTCAAAATTTGAAGGGTAAAATCACAAAAATACGTAACTTCGAAGAAAATTCAAAACGAAAAGCCTTTTTCATTCACGGTCTTTTTTTAAGACGTCATACAATATTGAATATGTTGATACCGCACTCCATTAAAAGTCATTAGTAGTGATTAAGAAATAATTAGGTTCAAAACATGAGTTCTACTTTCATTATTTACTTTGTAACATATAATTTTCTTGATTATTAATGGATTCAGATGTGCATATAAACTAAAAATAAAACTGAAGAACAATCATGACCAACGATGACGATGTAACTCGTCTCAGAGCACCGTGTCGAGCTTGAGACAGGCACATAGAGAATTTGCTAGGTCATATTCCTGACCTGAGATAGAAAATCGTTCATTGAACCTGGTTTTATACCTAGCTGAACCTCTCACTTGTATGACAGTCGGATAAATTTGCATTATATTGACCATAATGTGTCAACAAAACAAACAGACATACTAGGTAAAAATGTCATTAAGAGAGGTACAGCAGTCACCATTGTGTTTTAATAATATTAATCATTATAACAAATGACAAAACAGTCCGGATTTTCTCGCTGCGTTGAAGACTCATTGGTGGCCTTCGAATGTTGTTTTGTCTTCGGTCGGTTTGCTCAATGCTTCCATGCTTTTCAACTTCGTACTTTATTTGGCCTTTTTAACATTTTTCAATTCGAGCGACACTGATGAGTCTTTTGTAGACTAAACGCGCGTCTGGCGTAAATATAAAATTTAAAATCCTGGTATCTATGATGAGCTTATTTGTTATGATCTCTTTGGCATATACCCTAATTCCATTCTCATTTTAAAATATGTAGCAAATAAGCACAAAAAGACATATAGACGAAGCACATTAGCAAAATTGAAAGACAAGAATATTAGAATTTTTTTTTGTAATTTATTTTTATTTCATCTGAAAATACACCAAGTATATATTGTGATATATAATTCTATAGTTATTTCATAATACATATTGATTTTAAATTTTTCAATAACAGTCTAAAATTAAAAAGTTAGTTATGCTAATTGTTCTAAATTTTCTACTAGATCATACACATCTTTTATCACTCTGGATTCGAATACCAGAATATGCTGATAAGGTTAATGAGTGCATCAGCCTTCTCCTCCAGCCACATGCATCACTGCATATACAATGATGTTGAACATGAGAGGTACCAGGAGAGGCCACCAGAGATCATTAACAGATAACATGTTGGACAACATGTTGGAAAGTCACATTATAAATCTCAACCTAAGTCAAGGGGAGATAATTCAAATACATCAAACAAAAACTAGTATATCAACATATATATAGCAATAAACATAGATAGTACTTTTAAGATGCACACAAATCAAAATATTAGAAATTACCATAGCACATTAACACAATGACGGGATGTATAAGTACAGAGTAACAAAGAAACACAAAAAGGCTTACAGACAAAGCACATTAGCAAGAATGAAAGCCACGTATATATTTTTTTATGAAAGTTAACACACGCACATCGATTAACAAGTTAAGATGCAATGTTTTCTTTGATTGTCTAAGCTCTGTATACATGCTCTTTAAACATATTGATAGAACATTCCTCTGAACCTCGACATAAAAAACAGGTGAACAAAGTATCTATTTACTGTTTCACATCCTTTCTTATTACCTAAATCTCTATTTACTGTTTCAAGGGCCTTCCTAAAGTCAAATAAACAAGCATGTAATCGGAAATAATAGATGATAATTATCCTAAATTGATAATAAGTACAATGAAATTTTTTTTAATTGGTGGTTATACTGTTTTCTCAATTGTACAATTTTTTTTTTTTTTAAATCAACTTTGGACACGATAGTCTAAAACAAGCTTACCTATATCGTTTACGGTCTTCTTTGAAGACGTCATACAAGATTAAATATGTTGATACTGCAATCTATTAAAGGTCATTTGCAGTGGTTTAGATACAGGATTAAGTTCTTAAAATGACCTTTTCTTTCACTATGAACTTTGTACCATAGAATTTTCTTTAATATTAATAGATTCACATATTTAAACTTATAATATAACCGTTAAACTATCATAACCAACGATGACAATTTGACTCCTGTATCCTAGCACTGGGCCGAGCTTGGGACAGACACATACAGCATTTGCTGGGTGAAACACGTTTCTAATCTCCTAACCGTTGCATGTTCATTATCATTACGATGTACATCCTATTTTTACACCGCACTAGCTCATGAGATCTCCCTTGGTTTTAGGTGTGGGATGCGTTTTGTTTAGTCTAGTTTTCTTTGTTTAAGTTTTTGGGACTGTTGTTAGTGTTTTTGATTGTTTTTTTCTTTTTGCTAGTGTTTTTGGTTGTTTATCTTTTTTTTTTTTGCCTTGGTTTTGTCAGTTTGTCTTCTACTTATGATTATTTTTTCAGTTTTCCTTTTTTCTTTGGTTATAATTGTTAGTGTTTTCATGTTTTGCCAGATCTGTAATTTACCACATTTATTATGAACATCAATACTTTCTAGTTTCATTAATAGATCGATACAAACGGTTATTCATCTAATAAAACACAAAATATATATTCAAAATACTTCGAAACGAAGAAATCAGAAGATGTTACATAAAATGAAAAGGTTTTCCATGCTATTTAGCTGTTCCGAATATAGAATTTTCGAATTGTTGACGTACGCTAATCAATCCACAGTCAATTTAATAATGATTAGCAAAAGATTAAAATTTAATCTCAAAACCGCCATTTTATAGGTAGTTTATTCATTGTCCAGTCTTACAGACGTTTATGAAGATGTTGTATAACCTAATAACGTCTCTCTTTTAAAATGCGACAAATCTCCCATCATAGAGTCTGATCGTTTTAAAAACCACTCAAACAAATTCTTCTCCCGAACTACTAAACAAATGAAACTTTTAATTATAAAGTGCACACAAAGATTTGCCATTTACGTCGACCCTTATAATGACTTTCTTTATCATACAAGAAAGCATAGGTTCTTTTATTCACCGTCAAAGAAACCTAACACGGTCACTGTCAGTCGAAGGGACCGCATAAAATATAAATGCACTTTTCGTCTTGATCTTCTGGTATTTTCTAGTAAGTACAATATATTGCCTTGTCATCCCATTATCACAACACCAACGTTGACTGGGACAAAATCTTCGTTAATAAATAAACTAGTCTCAAAACAAAAAGAACCATAAGGTTTATGTATTTTGGCACATGAAACTACCAATTTGCATGATCTCGTGTAGTTAATACACAATCCCTAAATAAAGACAATCGTAGTATACCGTCGACTGAAGTGCAACAAAAACAAACGCCAACATATATAGAAACGAACTATTTGTTAACAGATGCCATATTTCTGACTTTGTACATGAGTTTTTACTCATTAACTCTTAACAATTACTTCAACCATACCAGTCCAAACAATTATCATGACAATGCTATTTTATAAATATTTGAACTATAAACGAAAAGACATAAAATATTATCTAACCGAAACCACAACAAAAACACCAAAAACATATTAATGAATGTTGGATGTACAAAATACCGAGACACACCGTAAAGCAATGTAAATTCACTCACAGTAAAACAGTCATATTCGGTACTTATTGGATATACGACATAGATGGTAAACTACAATCTTAGACGTGGTAAAAATGTCATAAGCTAGTTTAGACAAACACACTTCGTAGAGATCAACCGATTGTGATGGTGTCCAAAAAATTTGCGGAGTGTCAATTTTAATTTTTTTCTCTACATTATCCTGTGAAAAGCAGTTTCTTCGGAAGGAGTACATCCCTGTTTATGAAGTACGTATAACTTAGTGTTATAGTAATGTGAATTCACACTCAAATACAAGAGAAAACAAATGACACAAATGAAAGTTATGAGTGAGTTCTGCTCCATACGAGTATAATAACAAGTTGGCCAGAACGGGTGCACAATTAGTTATCATTGGAATACAGACTGTCTGTTGAAATATTAATCTTCCAACATCTACAAATATATTTTCGAATAAAAAGTCGATCACTTAGATAATATCATCTTCACTGTTTTTCTGATAGAGTTAGTGTGGTTCTTTACAAAATAAGAATTATTATAACCAAAAACAAGAAAATAATATGTTTATACATTTATAGAAAAAGCTCAACTTAATGAGATGGTGCAGTTGGTCTTTCAATTAGGAATAGGGAAAAGTAGTGTAAAGCGTAGAAAAATCAGAGGTCTTAATGGTGCAGCAAAATTGCAGAGATTGTAATCTAAGATTTAGCAGTAGATCTTTAGAATTGTTGAGAATCCACATGTAATTGACACCACTGGTTGAATATATCTCATTACAATATTTTTGAAGGCCATATTTACTGTTAAAAAAAAAGAAGTCAACACTCAAGAAAGATGTTTAGTCGATGATGATCCAGGTATGTATCTTTCTTCATACATGCATGGAGTTTTGTGAAGTTTTGATATTTTGACTGTATGTTTTCATTGTCTCTTTGATGTTAATACCAAATGAAAGAAGGACCGATTGTGATTGTATATTTATTTTTCTTGCCGACAAATACATAAGAAAAAACTCATAGTGTACGGGTGAATTTCTATGTGTTCGATACGGGCACATTCAGTTAGTGTGCGCCACTATTGCCTGATCGTGTACTACTTCTTATGAAAGAAACACGTACTGAATCATCTCTAGACAGTTTATTCTTGCACGTGCACCTGCAAAATACTTGTTTCAAAAGCTGCTCTAAACTGAGAACTCATCAAGAAAAAGATCCAGAATATACATTGGTATCCAACTAAGGTGACAACCATACCGTAAATATCCCATACATCATCAGCACCTTCCGGTAAAACCGAACGCGGTCTATCAGCTGCCAGCTCATATGAATATATACAGAATGCAATTGCATCTTGTAATTCTGCAACAAGAAACACGAAGAGAATAACTAGCACTAGAATATTGGTTCTTCGGAGCTTGCTTTTAGAGGAATAAGACTCCTGTATAGTTTTGCCCATTCCATTTGATCTAAAACAAAGACTTCTTATGAGAGACAGGGTCGTTACTAAAAGCACGATACATGGTAAAAATCTTGTTAAAAATCCATTAAAGATATAATACATCATAACAGACATTCTCAAATCTATGATAGTTTCCATATACCATGCTGGAATGTTTCGAATGCACCCTCTTGGTAAAGATTCATTTATTGTGAGTGGTTTTATTTCGATTGATAAAGTTTCGTTGATGTAAACAGCACTAGATCCAACAACGAAAACGAAAAAAGATATGACAGACATTTTGATTGTACATATACGCTGTGCACGGAAAGGCCATGAAACTGCAATGCATCTTTGTAAGCCTAACATGGCTGTCAACCAATTAGATGTCGATCGAAATATTTGTTGCGTTATATAGCCAACATGGTGTGTAATACACCAACCATAGAGCAAGTACGTCTGGTGATTTCCAAGAGAATAGATATAAATATGCAGAACAACAATTGGAATGCATACCAACGAATCGGATATTGCCAGTTCTATTAGCAAAACAGACGTCGGAGTTTTCAACTTTTGCTTACAAAAGACAAAAATTACTATACCGTTTGCTAAAATAGTCAACAGTCCTATCAGTGGAAACACAATGGCCAAAACAGGAATATGTTGTGACGGCATTTTGACAGAGTAAGGTTCATCTGCATAGTAGTAATAGTAATAATCACTGAATGCGGATCCATTTCTCGTAAAATTCGCATTTAACTCTGAGCTATTCATATCTAATGGCAAATTCGAACTGAAGTTTCAGAGCCGTGGACACAAACACACTTAAGAATTATAAATACATGTTAAAATAATATTCATAACATTTCCAGCGCTTACCTATATTATTATATTAAATCCCAAACTATTTGATACCATTCATAAGCGTATTAAACTGATTAATTAAATTTGGAAGCCTTGCATTGTAACTCTCTGACGTGATCGCTACTTATATAAAAACGGTATCAGTACAAATTTGATTTCATTGTATACTTTTATTTGTTATACTATCGCTATCTAGGAAGTATTAATATGGTTACTATATTTATGGGTAATTTTAAAGTAATGTTTGTTGATTAATGACGTAGATTTTCTTAAAACGAGAGAAAGAGAGAAGTCCCGTACAATTCAATATTATAATTGATATTTGCATATAGAAATTTTTCTCATTTTATTTATAAATTGTTTTAAAACTAGATGTGTCAAAGCGACACGAATGGCCCCGTCCCAAAACGATGAAAAAAATCTGCAATTTCAATATAAACACATGTGGACACAAAACATGATGGTAGTCTCACATATCAAAAATCAGCTCAAAATCTGGAGGGAATGGAGATATAATCCGTATAACTTTAATTTTCAATAATTTACCAAAGCCCAAAGCCCGTAATTTCAGCGAAAATAGGCGGAGCGGAACGAAACTTAAGCTTGACCTATAACTCATGGTTAACTCACATACAATAAATCAGCCAACGAAACTTAAACCTAATCTGTAACTCATCATGGTTAACTCACATACCAAAAATCAGCCAAATATCTGAAAGCGTTAAGAAAAAAAGTCCGTATAACTGTGATTTTCAACAATTTCTGAAAGGCCAAAGCCCGTAATGGCGGCAAAAATTCGTGGAGCGGAACGAAACTTTAACTTGATCTGTAACTCACAAGGTGAACTCACATACCAAAAAGCAGCCCAATATCTGAATGCGTTTAGAAAAAAACCTCCGTATGATGGTTTGTTGTGGAATGACGGAATGACGGAATTACGGAAAGACGGAAAGACGGAATTTTGGTAGGGTAAAACTATATGGCACCGACAACTTGGTTGTCACGTGATGAAGTGATTTAGATTGTATATTTTACCCGATTTAGAAAGGGGTTTCTTCCATGGTGTTACTCATTTTTATCCCTTTTGATAATGTTAACGGTTTTGCGTATTTTATACGGGTTTTGAGCTTAAAGGATAAAATAAAAATACTTCTTACGAATACGCACATTTTGTTCCATCGATGCCAAAAATTTGGACAATACCCATTGCATATGTATCTTTCTATAAGTCACGTCTTGATCATTGCAATTGAACGGGCGTGCCAGGTCAGCTTTTTTTTCTCCACTAACTATCATAGGTTTCTTATGGTACGGCTCAACGCAGGACAGCAACAATTATCATAATCGGTCTGTCGTTTATAAAACGCCGACTAATCAAATGCAGCATATACTAGCAAGCAGCAAACCTATACTACTAGAGGTAGAGACCAATTTCATTGATTCCTGACTTGGTACAGGCATTTTCTAATGTAGGAAAAGGTAGTTTGAACCTGTTGATATAGCTAGCTAAACCTTTCTCTTGTATAACAGTCTTTGGAAACATATTTTTTCAAAGACTGTTATTGATAACAATTTTGTTTCAACTTCTAATCACAAATATTACAAGATGGTCTTGAAGTGTAGATAATAGGTACTGACGTTGTTTAACACCTTAATAACATTTTTAAGTATTCTTGTCTTTGTCCTCGTTTTTTTTCTGTAATGTCTATCTAACATGTCTTGGTACTTCCACATCCCGTCACTGTGTTGTCATGCCTTTGAGAATTTTTGTATTCTTGTCTTTCGGTTTTGCTGGTGTGCAGTGTCTGTATGCCTTTTTGTGTTTCTTTTGTTTCTTTTTTTATTGATTTAGATTCTAACACAATATTGACTGCTGTAACTTTATTTGTGACATTTTTACTTATTATGTCTGTTTGTTTTGTCAACACAGCGTTGCCAATATACTTGAATTTTATGCTTCTGTCATACAAGTGAGAGGTATACATGTAGTAAGTCATAAAACCTGTTTAATCCACAATTGTCTACAAACAACAATAACTAATACCAAGTCAGAAATATGACATTCGATGTGTTTGCACTTTTTTTTTTGCCTTTGATTAGGGACTTTTCCTTTTGAGTTCTTTGAGTTCGGTATTTTTGTTATTTTTCTTTTTACAAGAGACAAAGGGTATAAAGTGTTCCTACATCAGAAAAAAGTTGAGAGGGCGACATGAAATTAATAATTTTTTGTACAGCTTTTTTTTTGGTTATGAAATAGTCCCTTTTTTCTTCGTTTTTAAAAATATCTTTTTTTTTGTTCCGTTTGTATCGTCTGTCTCTTATATTTTTCCAATATATGTTTGAGTTATGATTCCCTTGAATCTTCATTTACTCCATTTCTTTAAAAACAAAAAAGAAAGAATATATTATTATTATTAGGCTAATTATATAAATTAAAGGTAACAAAAACATGCCGCTGTTTTTCATATGTGTTATCTTCACTTTTTAGAATAAGAATTTATTTATATCTGTTTACTTAGACATTGTGCGAATCAGACTCAAGACTGAACACACTGCTAAATAAACTCATCATAAATACCAGGATTACAATTTCGTATATACGCCACACGTGTGTTTCGTTTACAAAGACTCATCAGTGACGCTCGAATAAAAAAATGTAAAAAAGTCAAATAAAGTACGAAGTTTAAGAGCATTGAGGACCAAATGTTTGCTAACTTACACAAACTTCGTTTATTCACAGTATAAACAAATATGTGGAATCGTAGAATGAATATTCAGTTGTCTCTCTTGCCTCAGTTGGACATAATTAAATTTAATTCTTTAGATCAAATACATTTTAACGGAATAAGCAAAGACGAATTAGAGGAAAATACAAAAAATAGTGTAGACCACAATTTAGGAAACTTTAATAAGTTTATTTAATAGTATTTGTATTATAAAAAAATATGAAATACCTGTTGGTGACCTTCTGCTGTTGTTTTTTATTTTGGTCGGGTTGTTGTCTCTTTGACACATTCCCCATTTCCATTCTCAATTTTATTTGTGGTATGATTACCAATTTGTCCAACAAGGTTCAAATGACTTGAATTCAATTAAGTAAGTAGATAGCTAAACAACCTTCATCAATGAGAACACTCTTTAAAATATAGTCAGTATTTCAAAAATGTCCCGACATGACTAAATATTAAACGATTCGAACGTAGAAAGCAAGTGCTTAATTTATATGTATAACAAAGTAATAAACAATAAACAAATATAACTGACAACAACCTAAGACAAACACTGAATACCAGGCTCCTGGCTTAGGACATGATAATGTAGAAAGTTTATATTATTTGTAAACGCTCAACCCTCGAACCAACATCGGACAGTTATGAACAGCACAACATGAGTACAAACTGAAAAGTTAGTTGGAAATGGCTGGAAAAACAACTATAACTCAAAGACGAAAGCCACGAAAGTATCGATCTATTAGTTCACAATCTGTAAATGAAGACTTTACAAAACATAAAATTTATAAATAAGTAAGTGGTTATGATATTACATATCGTATTCCGTGTCGTGAAGAGCAGATGTAGATGTTGAACAAAAATAATACACTTCAAATTCGAGGGATGATGACTGATCTGACCAACTCTATATAAAAAAAATAGAATAAGATATTGATACAAACTTTAAAGTTGAAAATCATGGTAGAGGAAAATTGTAATGCTAGTAACGTAACAATGTTCGGAAATTCAATAGGTTAACATTTTGAAGTGAACTAAAATGGCACATAAGATTAAACGAAAAAGTCAATATTCAATTTTGGTGACCCTCAGCGCTTATTCAAGATTTACCTTTACAAGTACGCTAACATTTCAAACAAGTACATTTTGAAACCAAGGAGATTGAAACACATAGCCAAATTTATCAAAGATTTTGCCTAAGGGAGTCTGAACCTAACTTTCTCAACTATTTCGATAAAAAAATGAGGTACACTTAATTTATGATCGGAGCTTTTTTTTACCCCTGAAATGGAAAAATAGTAAAATAACTGCAACCCTTCCTATTAGAAAATAATTTTAATTTTGTTGATAAATCAATATGTGAAAGATTTATCATGTGACACAAATGTCGAAAAAAGACATGGAAGATATCAAGAAGACATTCAAAATTCATAAGTGATAAGGAAACAAGAATAATTAAAAATGAAAGATAACGGAAAGACAAACAAGTTGTTTCATAAAATACTTAATATAAAACTATAGACTGAGAAATATCCCATCATAACTAGGGTTGATCTAGGGTGTGCTATATGTTTATGGCAAATAAGCATAAGTCATAGTAACACACATTGATCATTCGTACAGCAAATTTAGATCTTAGCAATGTGAAAATCTACCTCTAAAATAATCTCAGGTCAAAGGTAATGCTTTACCAATTTATATATTGTTGAGGTAAATTACTCTCTCAAAAATAGTCGACTAAAAATGGAAATACAGTATAGTAATAATTACATATTGACCAAAAGTTAGGTGAGAAATCTTCCTGCAAAAAATCACATAAACGATAGAGGGAAATCGGGATTTGGTTGAGCATGCCCCATCGGTTTTATCAAGCCCTATTCTAATTATTTCTTTACATTTCCCAAATATACCAATAAGGTGGAAACAAATTCAAACGTATACATTTCCATTTGAATATCATTGTTCTTAAATACAATTCATTTAATAAGAAACACAAGCTAGAATGACGGAGAACCAAAACTAAAGATCATTCTTTTCATTGCATAGGTTGGTTATGTACTAGTATTTCTATCTTATCATGTGCACACCAACTATCTTATTTTCACACAATCATTTGATTATGAAAGTGTACACATTGATTCAAATGTTTTTTGGTATCAGAATTTCATAGAGGTACTCATATGTAGTTAGATTTATAAGTCATACATTAAAATTGCAATTATCAAATGTTACGGAGACGAAAATCTACCTTCATTTTTACTCTGCAATGATACGCTTTTGTCGTATATAGTTTTAAACTTTTTTTACTATACTAGAACTGTTCTCAAACATGTATATGCGACAGCTGACCTAAAATATTGAGCCCCTACAAATGATTAAGACATAACTTATAACCTTGCAAAACTAGATCAGTACAGTTCAAACGATTTGTTTTTGTCTTTTTCGATGTCTTTTGTGCATGCTTTTCGTACCTGAACTCCAAAACATTTGGTACTTAAAAACCTAAAATCGCTATTCCAAAATTCGAGTTGATAGAATATGGAAGCTTATAGTTCAATAGTACGAAGAATTATCAACACACGCTATCATGAGTTGTACCGAAGGTAACTATGTTGTCATATCGATAACAATCAATGGACTTCACTTACACAAGGATTTAGTACACATGGAATCAAAATTGCATGTGTTATTTTAACGGATTATATAAAATGGCAATTCCTATAACTATGGCTGTCATCAAATAAATTGTGTTTTTGTTTCCTTTATAGTATAACAAACGTACATAAATGTTGGAAGTGAACTGATTGATATTTAAGTCAAGGATACATGTTTTCTTTATTCGTTGTTATGGGCATTGAACTAGCTTTCCGTAACTGCAATTTCTCTCAAATCTGTACTTTGTGTCTTTTGTTTTTTTTGTGCTTTGTACTGATCTGATGAGTTTATTCCTTTTCAGTTGAGGTTTTATAGTTTGTTCTTTTGTTGTGCTGTTGTGTTGTACACCACTGTTTCGGGTAAGGGAATGTTTTGGCGCCAGCAAATATTTTAGCCCGGCCACATTTTGGATGTTCCTGTCCAAAATCGGGTGTCTCAAATTTAGGGGGTATTGTTTGAATATTATATTTCTTTTTGTTTTGTTTTGCTACATAAATCAGGTTGTTCGTGTTTTTCTTTTAATTGGGTAATATCTTTCATTTAAGGATTGGGTTTTGGCATTGTTGAATACCATACGATGAACTATAATACATGTAGTTGTACTCTTATTTGGTCTCTGGCGGATGGTTGTCTCATTGAAAGTTGTACCAATTCTTCGTATCTTTATATTTTAATAAATCAATAGCTTTAAAAACCCCACAGTCACTGTCTGAGTGCTAAAGATATTTAGAACATATGGGCAATAGACCATTGATAGAATGTCTGATTTATCATCACATTTTTTCATGTATAAATATCTTACCTTTACCCCAGACGATACATACTAATTTGATATTTCAGTAGTATGTGACCTTTATTTGATTTCATAACACCTTATTGGTATTCTGTACTTTTTACTAATACTTTAAAAACCTCACTCAACAAAAGCTTTATATGACATATTATATATATATATTTAAATCTTTATCTAATATGAACAGATATACTGAAACTCTTTTTATACCCCCGCTTTCAAAAAGAGGGTATACTGTTTTACCTCTGTCTGTCTGTCAGTCCGTCCCATGAAACTTTTGCACATTTTTCTCAGGAACTACACATCCACCCTTTCTGTAATTTGGTATCAACATTTATATATGTCAGCCATACCGTGTGATGCGTTTTCAGATTCATCATTCATCGACTTCCTGTTTACCGAACACTTGTATGATTTTACACATGATAGCCAAGTTGAAAATTTTCGTCACATTTTTCTCAGGAACTACAATACAAGGATTTCTGAAATTTGGTTTCAGGATTTATATAAGTTAGCTGTGATGCGTTTTCAGATTCATCACTCGACAACTTCCTGTTTACCGAACACTTGCATATTTTTACACTATTTATATTATCCACTTGCGGCGGGGGTATCATCAGTGAGCAGTAGCTCGCAGTTTCACTTGTTTGTATGTAATTTTAAATTGATGTTTGGTGTTTTCATAGCGTAGCTTGGCGTTACACGAGAGAGCGAAAGACATTAAGAGAGATACCTGCATTTTAATATGCGTTGATGATATTGATACATACAGAGTTTTAAAATAAATGTCACAAAAGCAATTGTCTCATTCCTTTCAAGGTACAGGCATTTTCTAATATAGAAATTGTTGGATCAAACATAGTTTGATAGCTAGTAAAACCTCTGACTTTTATGACAGTCGCATTCAATTATATTGACAATGATGTGTGAACAGACATAGGAGGTAAAAATGTCAATATAAGGACAAAACAGTCAACATTGTGTTATAATCTTGATCACTATGAAAACAAACAAATATGTAACCAATAAACACCAAAAGTTAAATAGACAAAGCACATACGCCAAAAATGAAAGAGAATGTTTCAAAAATCTACCATAGCACAATAACACACTGACGGGATGTACCAGTACTCAGCCTAGTCAAATGAATAACAGCAAAAATAGACTAAACAATAAAGTTCTATTCAAAAAGACAGACAAAAGAATAATAAAACACGTTGAAGACAAATAAAAGAATAATATAACACGTTAAAGACAAAAAAAGAATAACATAATATTACGTTAAAGACAAATAAGAGAATAATATAAAACGTTAAAGACAAATAAAAAATTAATATAACACGTAAGGACAAATAAAATTGTAATAACAGTTAAAGACAATGAACTAATAACCGTATAAGATTATGATAAACCACGTCAGTAATAATCTATACTTCAAGATCAATGTGTATTATTGGTGTTTTTTTATGTATATCAACAAGGTACCTTTCGATGATTTTTTTGTTCGAAAAAAGGAGACGTATTTTGACCTATTACCCTGGTTCATCAACTTTCTGCTTAAACACCTAGTGACGTTTTAAAAAGTCTGAGTAGCAGCTGCAATCTCTGGAATACTATTGAGGTTGGAAAATCTATATCCCATGTGCATGGGATTATGTATATTGCCATTTAAGTGGGAAAATTGAAAATTTCAAAATGAAAATCGTCTCGTTTTTCATAGTTTCTGGTACTGGGATTACCGTGTATGTCAAATTTGAGTATAAGTCTAAAAATGAGGCAGAGAAAGATGTGTCAGGTTTTTTTTTTTAATTTCTAGTTCTGGGAGATATGTGATTAATAATTTTACCCAATCAGCAAAGTTTAGATTGTTAATGGAAAGAGCATCATCAATATACTAGTATCTTAAATTACCTGGCTTCTTTAATCTTCTTGTTTTTGACAAGTGTCTGAAGGATGAAAATAAGACTAGGTCGCATAGTTGGTTCCGATAGGAATACCGACAATTTGTTGAAAAAATTTCCTCCAAATTCAACAACTATGTTGTCAATAAAAAATCTGCTTTTATAGTTTATGTCAATAGATTTAATACAGGAAAAGGTAGACGTGTGCTGTTACTAATGCGAATGCTATATATCTAGACATAAGATATGGTGATACATATTATAAACGTAACTATGACGTCAGTCTTGTGTAGCAATTCATCGGTTACAAATTTTGAAAAGAACTAAAATGGCATGTATATAAAATGAAAATGCACATGTAAATATGGTGCGTCCTTGTCGCATTATATTCAGGAGTTAATTATGAATAAAAACATTTTACTTGGTATAAAACCAATGAGATTAAAAAAAGGAAAAGTTACCCAATGTAATTGCCTGAGAGAGGTGACACCCTCTTAAATATTTCTGAAGAAGGGGGTTCATCAAAAGTTTGACCCGAGCGATGAACATTATTTGGTCCCCGAAATAGAAAAAATAGTAAAATTTTAATAGGCTTAACAAATCATATTATTTTTATTGAAACAATTTACGTAGTAACAAACGCGTCGAAAAAAAGAAATGAAGGTATCAAAGGGGCATAAAAAAAATATATTTTTTTAGAAAATAGGCAGCGTCATGGTAAAAAAAAACCAAAAAATAACAAAAGACAAACAAGTTGATGTACAAAACACTTTGTAAGAAGACTGAGAAACAGGAACACCAACAAACCTGTAGGTGATCTTGAGGGCTAGTGCTACGGTGGAGTTAGCATGTCTTATTCCACCAGTGGCACCAATCATGTTGCTAAAGATATGTTCAAATTGGTGATCAGTCTATTTTGGTGGTATCACAATTGAGGAAAAGAGGAATTGGCTGTGTTTACGATTGGAACATACCGTGGTCATCTGTGAAGATTGCTCATCATATGGAAAATGTTACACTTGTACAAGTCCTACAATAAGTGTTGAATGATGGCGTACTAAATTATAATCCTGGTAACTACTTAATTGATGGCAGTATATGTATACAAGTATCATTAAAAAAAAATTAAATTATAATGCCACTGGCAATAGACTCCTTTTAACCTTTCAAAAAATGTGATATATACAAAATTATACATAGCAAAGAAGCACAAAAAATATAATACAAAGAAATGATTCCTACTCAATCGGAAAGCCAAAATCGGATCACATAGATGATCTATTGCTTATTCTGAGGATATGCGATTACAAGGTTGAATATCAAATGACACACAGTAAAAAATGGCAACAAAATGCTATTTTTCATTTGCACAGCATAACAGAAGGTATGGTATTGGTGACCTCAGTGAAGAATAGTTTGTTGTAACTAACTGTGTTTATCCTCTTTAAATAACGAATCTGTTATCATAATAATTATTATGAACTAGCATGGTTAGGACAAGCTAAAATACTATCACGAGAACACATGCAAGATTTACTAAAATTGTAAATGACTCTCAAAAATAGTCGGAACAGCATTGAAACACAGGATGGTAATATTTACATCTTGGCCAAAAGTTCTACCATGTACGAAAGTTTCCCACCAAAGATCTAATAAAAGATTCGATCGAATTGAAATAATTCTGAACATGCCCTCAGTATTTGTCTTTTCATGCGAACGAAAACTAGTTTTGAAACATTTTCGAACAATGAAAAATATAATGTCAATAGTATTCACAATTGATATATCACATTATTCAAACTAATATATAAAAATGTCACTTTTCCATTACAAACAATTCAATTAATATATCACAAGAGCATCTTAAAAAATGAATGACGAAGGGCCGAAACAAAGGCTCTGTTCATTTCATATGTTGGTTATTGACTAGTATTTCTATTTTCACATGTACAACCATCTCATAATTATCTTATTTGCATTTGATAATTCGATAATGGTGGTTTAAACCTTGATGCAAAGGTTATTGGTATCAAAATTTGCATGTTTACTTAGACTTAGAACAATTGATGTAAATGGGTTTAAATAAAATGAAATTCCGTATTTAATCATTTTGTCTAAGCATTGAATATATCGCCCATAAAGTTTGAAGAATCTATCAAAATTCAAAAGAACAATGGCGAATGTACCAATAATAGTATTTGAAAATGCATCATGATCACAAAAGAATAACAATAATAGAATGCAACCTGAATGGCAGCATTGATTTACTGTTGGTTTTCTTCATCAGACACTATAGTTTGTACATTAACATTGCAGTAATCGCATTTTGGGGAGATAAACAATTAAACATTAAACTATGTTCTGCTTTTAACTATACGAGGTTACACGTTAATTGATGATATAGAAACTACGTACTGCAAATGACATGTATATTAATAACGCTAATACATGTCAATGTAAGACAGATGACATGCTACTTCCTACAGATGAAAGAGACGTCACTTATTACCCTCTAGAACTATTCAAGTAAAGATGGTCAGGTTGTTGTCTCAATGGCACATTCACCGTTTCCAGTCTCAATTTTAATAATTGAAAGACGATTTCGAATGGTCTAAATATACCTTATGGATGGAGAGTTGTCTCATTGGCACTCACACCACATTTTCCTATATCTACTTATGTTTTAGTCAATTTCTTGTTTGAACTATGTCCTCCTTTTAACTATACGACGAAACACGTTTAAACTCATGTTTAAATCTTGCCTTTACCTCAGCCGACACATACTTCTTCAATAGTATGTGACCTGTGTTTGCTATCATCATACGGTATATAGTAGACCTTATTGGTATTTTGTTTGATTTCACTAATACTTTAAACACCAATCTCAGCAGAAGCTTAAATTGTAATATGTAATAAGTCATAATTTTATTATAACTCTTTTATTCTTTATTTTATATGAACAGATATTCTAAATTAAGGCAACAGTAGTATATCGATGTTTAAAAGTCATTACTCGATTGAGAGAAAACAATTCCGGGTTATAAACTAAAACCGAGGAAAACACATCAACTTTAGTTGTTAATGTTTGTGTCGTTTTGGTCTTTTGTGTATAGTTTTCTCATTGGCAATCATACCACATCTTCTTTTTTTATATATATAAGAGGAACACAAAGAAATAACAAGATCACTGTGCAACTGAAACAAACATCAAAATACATATAGAATGAAATTCAAAACAGTGTGGACAATTTAGGTGAACGTTTGTATGTAACGACAACTGCTCACTATGCACTTTTAAAAGACTCCTAAACTATGGGGTCGCCAAAGGTTCTCAACACCTAAATAAAGTAATTCGAAAAATTAATTAGAAATAACACGATGTTTTGATTAATATCAATTATATAAAAGCAAAACATAAAGATTATTCCTGATTAATTTTTCGAATTATTTTATAATTAAAGGCGTTTAGAAACCTTTGGTGACCCCACAGTTTAAATGTCTATCGTAGGTACGTCGTGAACAGTGGTCTTTACAGACAAACGTGCACGTAAATTGTCCCAGTCAATGGATGAATTTAATCTGTCAATCAATAGCCACAGCCACACTGTTTTGAATTTCATTCTATGTATAGAAACGAGCTGTAAGTAAAAAAAAATCATGTCATATTCCTGACTTTGTACCGGATATTTAAAGAAAACAATGGTAGGTTGAACCTGGTTTTATGGCTAGCCAAACACCCCGCTTATATGACAAAATTAGAAAATATATAGTTAACTTTTCAGAAGTATACATGTATGAGTGATATTTCCAGTTTCAAATCCCGTAAAAATAAATTCACATACAACATACGGTATACTGTATGAATTCATTTGTTCCATCGTGTGCATTGGCTTCGCCGGTGCTTACTGTAATATTGCAGAACTACCTCGGTGGTCCTATGTTGACACTCTCAACTCCAGTGAGGGATTGAATGTTATATCTTAGGCGGAGTCATTCTAAAGAAATGAAAATAGTTATTCTCTGCTTTTCCACTAAGCACGCGGCATGTATAGGAGAAAGAACAAACACTGACCGACTCAGAGCCAGACAAATGTTCCAGGGTAAGACACATTGTGCACTTAGGCGTTAAGAGTCTGGCTCAGTGCGTGTGTCAGTGTCTGCAGTAAAGTTCATGGTTAATTATATTCATAACATTATAATAACAGCACATGCATGTTTCATTATAATACGTTATTTTGATTGGCTAACAACAACCTAGCGTCATTCTGAAATGAACCTTCGTTTGAAAGTGAAATGTAACATTTATGGCACGAGTTTCCACAATAAAGTCCACAGGTAAATGAAAGAAAAGAATCATAGAAATCGTGTTTTCGTGATCTAAGCCCCCCCCCCCCCCCCCCCCCCCCCCCCCCCCCCCCCCCCCCCCCCCCCTGTAATTAAAAGTATTGAAGGCTTATTAAAGTAATTTTATTGGATTGTAAAAACGTTTGCAAATTTTTAGAATGAGGCGATTGTGCGCTTCATATTAAATGTATTTCGGTCATCGCTTTAACACCTCAATAAATTTAAAAAAAAAAGAAGCATTCAATTCTTAAATCAATATGTTTTCGTTCTTGATATGACACTGAACACTAATTTAAAAAATCAATCAAAGCTCAGAAAACAAATCACATGTGTTTCATAAACTGTTGATATAAACTGAGCATTTCTTTGATCACAAGTAATGCCCGGTCAATATATTATCACGTTAAACTAAATACAATTTGTGAGTTTGATAGCAAAATGATGTCGTTTAAGTATTGAACCACTTATATCTGTTCTTTAAATCTGGAAAAAGCGAAAAGTCAAGTAAAATAAATCTCATTTATGAAAGGTGTGTGAACAAACACTTATCTTTGAAGTGTCAATTGATTGTATTTTTCATAACATATCATTTAAATGCCATTTTATTATAAATTGGATATATCTAACAAATTAGTAGTAAATGGCAAACATCAGAGTTATTTTTGTAAAGTTGAAGTAATATGCAATTTAAAATGTAAAATAGATAATAAATTATTTAAACTGTGAAGAAGATTACGCGACTACCTATTACACAGTTCTATTGCAGCAAGAAAACGTGGGAACAAATTGATTCCAAAAAGTAAACTTTAATGGTGATCAAAAGCTTTCGTGTTTTTCTTTAAAAGTAATTGAATTAATACTACTTTAAGGTCTATAGGGAAATGAAAATTTAAACTTGTATTTAAATCTGGCTTTCAAATGTTTGGGTTTTGGTGTTCCTGATAAAGGTTAATACAGAAAAGCGTTTCGAACGCACGTTTATAAAGTGTTATTTTCGTTTATCAAGAAAGTCAATAGAACTATATGCTACACGGTTTGAATTTTGAAAATAACCTATATATGATCAACGTTCTACACCAGCAAAAACGAACACATAATTCCGATTGGTATCAACTCTTTTAACTACACAACACCATTGTAAATAATCTATCGTATACAAAAAAATGATATTTCTTCAGATTTTCTATTCATTTTTAAAATTTATTCCGTGTCATTGGTGCTGCAATTCATATATTGAAAATTAAAAGTAACAAATGTTGATAAGCAATACACCAAAATCTTAAATATGAAAACCTTACCGTCGTAGAATTTAATAATTGAATTTTGATGTTATTTTGAAGTCAATAATTCAGCGCATAATACTCCAAAAAAAATTCATACATTATTAGAGACAAATTATGCGATGTAAGTATGTGTAATATTTGGAAAACCTGATAGCTATATATCTCATTGTTCAGATTATAACTACAAGAGAGGCAAACTATACAAAAGGGAGTATTTAAACTCAAAATTAAATCAATAACAAGATGACAACGCAATGGCAAAAAAAAAAACAGAAAAACAAACCGACAAACAAGTTTATGAAACAAAACATAAAAAAGAACGAGAAAAACGAACCCCACCAAAAGACCTGAGGTAATCTCGGGTGCCTCTGAAGGATAAGCAGATTCTGCTACCCATGTGATATCCGTCATGTTGCCCATGTAAGAACAAACCCAGCGATAAGTCTACTTCGTTAGGTCATATTCGGGGGGGGGGGGGGGGGAACCCGACAGGGATGACGGGATTGTGTTTACGCCATTTTGAACATATTCGTCGTCATACTTGAAACATATATGCCAAAACGGTCAACCAACTCGTGATGGCGTCCGCAAAATTTTCGAAAGGCTGATTTCAACTTCACCACTTGGATCGACCCGGAACTCTTCGTTAAATATCTTCCTTGCCAACACAATAACTGATACATGCTATTGAGATTTGTAAATATGTTAACGAAACTAATGCACAGAACGTCCAGTAAATATGATGCCTCGATTCGGAAGGGTGCTCTCTCTGCATTTAAAATTACCCTTTATTTGCTCTTAAGGGGTCGGTAGATGGCATGTCACAAGAATAAATTTCTGACGCTATGCAATTTACCATCATTTTCAATTGGCATACACAATTTCCCATTCTTCTTACAGGTCGATCCACATTACAAGACATGGTTATCATATCAATTTGAAATGTGTTCACGTCCTAAACATGCATGAAATATTTGTCACTGAACGAAAAACAAACAATAATCAATCGATGAGTAGTTCACAGTGATGTGATTTGAACCCCTTTTTTTCTCTATCTCTCTTATGTGTGTTTATTTTCATGGACCTTGTTGTTCTAACACCTATTTAATGACAACTTGACAGTTTGTCCTTCCATATTTATATAATAAATCAGATTTTAAACCAGAATAGTAATATGTTAGTATAAGACATTTAATACCATATCCTTAACCTGACTTATTATTTCCGAAACTTTGTACGACATTTTTATTTATGATAGATTTAGAACTTAATTGTTTGTAAACAAAAGAAAGTTTGACATTGAAACAAAATATGTAGGTATTAGATTTAAAGCTACGTTATTCCTTATCCTTACTTATATATAGTATGTACAATTAACTTTTCTTTGCTGAAGTTAATAGAGATCCCAATTAGAAATGTGATATTGAGTCTTTTTAATTGGTTTTAATGAAGTTAATCTTGATTAAACCAAAAGAGAAATCATATCCACTTTAACGCATTACATTTTCAAAGTCAAAATAACTACACCGACTATGCTAGATTTTTTTTTATGAAAATACAACTGTTCAATTTAATAAGGTGTTAACTGAATGAAAGCGATAGGTAAGGTTTTTCATTCACTAATCGTTCTTTGGTATAACGATTCCCTCCAGAAACTGGTCTTGCAAGACGGTATTTAGAAAGAGTGAAAGTGTGTATGTCTTGATAATCTGTGGTCACCAACATCAATCGTAATTTCCTCTTTTGAAACTTTTGGACTATCAACTACAACTTGAATAAATTGGAAATTTAGACAGTGGGTGACGGAAAATTTGCCTCCATGAATTTAGCTTAGAACCGCTCTGAGTTGCTGCGACGATTCTGAAATATGGAGATAGCATAGAACTGTCCCTACATGTGATAATGAATTTGATGCCTCCATTCTGACTGAACGTGTCTGCGTATTCATACATCTCGCACATCCAAACGGACGTTTCTCGAGTCTAGTTTGGATATAACATTGTTTTATCCCATTTAGCTCTTGGGTTTGCAAAAAAAAAGAACAAAATGTATGTTATCCAGGATAAAATTAATATCATCTAGATATTTATTTGGCTGACTGAATTGATTGCTTCATAAAGTCGTGCAATATCACTTTTCCAACTACCGTTTTCAGTTTACCGTTAAAATTTCAGTTGAACAAACGACTTTTTCTGAACGAATCAAAGTGATAAGAATATACAAACTAATAATATATAACCTAATACGCAGTCGTGTATATGTAAAGTATACATGCACTAAAAATTCAACGTGGTTTTCATTTAACCTCAAATGGTTTAAGTATCATGTATTGCCTTTGAGTTAATGTTCATGAGTTAACTTAATCCAAACTTATAACTGACTACGCAGTATATACTATGCTCATTGTTGAAGGCCATACTGTAAACTACAGCTGGTTATTTCTGTGTCATTCTGTCTCTGCAATCTTACTCCATCTTTTCTTCTTTTCCCTTTTTCATTTTTTTGCGGGGGGGGGGGGGGGGGGGGGGGGATGGGGAGGATTGTGTATAAAATAATATTTTAAACAAAAAGTAAAATCACAAAATACTGAACTCCGAAAACGGAAATTTCCTAATCAAATGGCAAAATCAAAAGCTTAAACATATCAAATGAATGGGATTACAATTGTCATATTCCTGATGATTTGATACAGGAGGCAATTCTTTATGTAGAAAACGAAGATAACACAGCGGAATATGCATTCAACATTTTTTAGATCCTCATCTCACATGGCTGTCTACCAACGTTTTTTTTTTTCATCTGCTGAACAGTTTAAATTCTTGTAAAATTTGTTGCTGTCCTGTATTTGTTATTGATATTATTAAAGTGATAGACATGGCATATTGTAAATATACCTACATGTTATTTTTTTTTTGTCTTCTAACTAAAACAGCTTGGTTTTTTTTTTGTATCTTAAAGCTTCTACACCTGCGTGTAATTTTAACTCCTTATTAAAACATTTGTATTACATGTTATTATAATTAGGAATTTAAAAACCTGTACTTTTTACCAATTGATCAGTCTAAAGTATTATAGTGTTTTTAGGTCACACTATTGGAACCTTTAACAGTTAAATGTTTAAACAATACATTTTGTTAAATTGTATTAGAAGTATTATCTTGCTTACTGAAAGATGTTCAAACAGTTTGTCTATTGACATAATGTAAAACAACTACACATTCCTAAAGCTTGTAATCGCTATAAATTTACTGATTTTAACAAGATCTGGAGATGCAAGATACATGTACTTTATTTTTGAAAATAAGAAAATGTGGTATGATTGCCAATGAGACAACTCTCACTCAAATGCTAAATGTAAAACAATTCAAACGAGAAAACTAAAAACTAAATATGATAAATAGCAACAAAGACAATCAAATCTGCATTTAAGGGCTCGGTAAACAACATGTTTGTGCCTTGAAAGTTTTCTCAATGTACAATTTAAACATCAAAACAAAATGTTTGTAACTATGGAGGGAATTAAGTAAAAGTAATGTGTGGTAATGAAATCCTTGACTCGATAATTTTAAAGATATACAATAAATCACGTTAATTTAAATTCAAAACATCACCACAAACACAATCAAAGCGAGCGAGTTGTGATATATAACACTGTAAGATAGTGTGAAAGGAACACTCTCAAAATAAGGAAAATTAACAATAAGGAACAAAAAATCGTTCGTTTTGTTGTAAATGTTTGATAACAGTTTTCCGTGTTACACTGAAATGTTGTTTGTTTAAATAAACACTTAAGCAAATCACTTTCCGGGGTTCGATTAATAAGGTTTCTTTAAGGCGTGTTTTGTAAATGTAAACCTTTTCATAAAATGGTAATTCCTTTAAACTACATTAATTACAAATATGTTATTTAATTATCCACTGAGATATATGTTAAAATCTGGTATACAATTTTTGCATAATAACTTAAGTGTGAAAGGGTGCAGCTTTAGGACTAGTGGTTTTTCGACCTAATTTCTTTTTAATTCGGATCTATATTTCACAAATCCCTTCATTCAATTAAATCTATACGTTAAAAAGTTCTCTTGAACTGGAACAAACCATCCTTTCAAAGTTGCCTTGTTCGATTCTTTTCACAATCAATACAAAGACGCAACTATGGCACAATATTTTGTAAGCTAGTATACTGTGTTAGTTTGCAAATCAAACAAATATTGTAATATAGCTTATTATATATAAAACTGTATGTTTAAAACTATTGATTTCACCACAAACAAAACTTCACAAGAATTCTATCGATTTCGAACATGCTTACCAAAGCAATGAAAGAAATTAGTATTCAAACCTACATGTTATGTACAGAATATGTCAAAATTTTTATCAATAGATTTTTTAATATCTTAAATATTCAAAGTCTTCCATTCAATTAGATTGTAATGTTTTGTTTATTCTTGAATTTCTTTTTTTTTTAAACGTGAATAAAATTACATACGTTTAACTCTACCATTAAAAAAAATAATACTGTGCCCTCTGTATAATTGAATATGCCATTATTCGTCAAACACCATTTAAGTCAATTTATTGTACATATATAATTTGTGTCCAACCGGTACATCAATAAATACGTTCCATTTGAATTGAAATATATCACAATTAAATATTTTTAAATTTCCTGAATGTATTTACCAAAGACACAATTGTGAAAATTCAATACAACATTTTTCTGAATAGCAATGATTTTGAAAAAGAGTTATTAAAGCACGATCTACCTATACACATATTGCTTAATCAGTCTATAGAAACTGCGTTATACCATTCCTACAGCATACAGCGACTTGTTACGATACACATATTCTGAATAATTGTCAGCACTAACGTTCCAAATACACCGACTTGTAAAAGACACTGATGGACTTGCTTCGTTTTCGCCTATCGCTACAATCACTACAAGTTTGTATTTATCAAAGTCCTGCGCTTTCACTGCCTGTTTGATTTTCTCTGCTAATAATTTTGATTGACTTACGCAAATTTCTGGTTTGTATGTCATATCTGCTAGCTCATTTTCCAAAATTTCTTCAATAACACTTTTGATTTTGTCAGTTTGGAACTTAACCTCAGGTTCAAGCTTGTATGTATTCTCATATTTAACATTTTTCTGTTGTGCATTAGACGTCAATATAAGCGCTGATCTTCCAGTGAGTGATTCAACCACTGACTGTCTCCTATGCGCCATAGACATTCTTCTGGAAATATCCGATCCGTAAGAAATCGACTGCTTTCTTCCGTAATCTTGTGAGCCTTTTCGTTCAATGTCAAAATGAATTTCTTGCGGTGCAATTGATTTCTTTCTGACCATATCTGGAGGTGCTAACGATTTTTTACGCGCCATTGCGTTTCTTTTATCAACAGATGTCATATTAGCTTAATTCTTTAAGTAAAAGCTTAAATAAACAATTCCAAAACTTTCTTCGTAATACCAATATTGGCAATCCGATTTTCTATCAACAATCCTTTGGTTGTTGTATTGGTGTACACATCGACTTTAAAACTTCAGTCTGTATGGAGCACAGGAGTACATATGTATGCAGTTCATCAAATATGATACGTCATTTATTGAATGTTACTTTATCAGATACTTGTATCCCGTAGTGACAACGGTGAATCCTGATAAGAATAATATTATTTTAAAAAAGATACGATTGACACATCATGTCACGTGTTCTTCATACTTTAAACCCTTCATTGATTTAAATAATTGTTTAATGCATTTAGATCGTCCTTAACAAATTTTTGATAGAGTTTAAATACCATCTATATGGTGAATGCATGGATAAATGCGCACTTTATTTGAAAAAAAAAATACAAAAAAGATATACCCTTCATGAATACAATTATCGTATAAGTTTAAATCAGCTGATTCCACTAAATCACTAATATTTTTTGTATATTTTTTTTTATAATTATAGAAATTACAAGGCCTGAGTTTTCGAATGGTTAATATGTATTGGGAGAAAACAAAATGTTTTGAATAGCAATTACTTTTCAAAAAGATTAAAATCAAGAATGTGTCCATAGTACACGGATGCCCCATCCGGACAATAATTTTTTTTTATGTTCAGTGGACCGTGAAATTGGGGGGTCAAAACTATAATTTGGTATTGAAATTAGAAAGATCATATCATAGGGAATATGTGTACCAAGTTTCAAGTTGATTGGACTGCAACTTCATTTAAAACCATACTTGACCAAAAACATTAACCGAAGCGGGACAGACAGACGAACGGACACACAGACCGATAAACATAATGCCTATTATGGGGCATACAAATAGGGCATACAAATAACATTATATTTACACATAGCCTGTCATACTGACCACTATAAAATGAATGTTAAAAATGCTTCTGCGTTATGCTGATCTTAACCTATAATAAGTTATAATATAGTCCTTCGATGTCCAACAATAAGGTCCTCCTCTAACATAGGTACATTAATACTGGGTTTTTTTGTGGAGCTTTAAATCATTGGGTCTATGTCTCGCTGACATTCTTCATTATTATAATATCTTCTTTTGTTCATATTAATTCAGACATGTGACATATTGTAAAGCTAGATGTATTAGATTTTGGATTAGATTTTAATTCAGAAAGATTTGCAAAAAAATGCTTAATCTACTGCATATATATGTGAAGTAATTAAAGAAGAATTGTTATTTCGTTTGTTTGTTATAATTTTGTGGTCGCTCTTGTCTGGCATGGATTAAGTCTAAATTATAGCGGAATTCCTCCAATTTCATATGAGCAATAATAGATATCGGGAAGTTGTCGTACATAGTTACGTAAGGCTGTGACGTTACGTGCGATGTTCGTACCTCATTGGAAAATCGGTGTAGTTGACATAATGCAAGTCCAAAATATCTTATTTTGTGATATCATATTCATTGCTATTGTACGCATTTTGAACAAAAGTGTTTTTTTTTAAATAAAAAAGAAAAATATTTGTTGAAACTATGTTTTATGCTGCATGCGACAAGCTTCAGTTTCGAAAAACGGCTATTTTTAGGCTGTCCCGCGTAACATATTTCATTTATTGTAACCACTAAACTGTAATTTTCTTCTAAACTATTTAATATTTTGAAAAACGGTTTTTTCCATTATTTAACAAAGAGGTTCCCCCATTCTTTATGCATTTTTTATGACGTTTTGATGACGTCATAGAAAAAATAAAGTGTTCCATACTACAAGGGCAAATCTGTCCCACGGGAGAAAATAAAATGGTATTCCAGATTTGAGAATCAAAAACATTTATCTAAAAGGAAAAAGGTTAGTATTTGTATTTACTACATCAATGTTATTTTGCTTAATTTTATGAATTTAAAAACAAATATCCTGAAAAATGATATATGGTAATTTATGAGCGATTTTTCAAAGGCTTACAAGGTTGTCGCACCGCCATTTTTTGACGTAAAAACTAACTCAACTCAAATTTACGTCAATTGTTTGCTTATGAGAGCTCTTATAATGGTAGAATTTTATTATTTTTCAAAATGTTGTTTTTCTTAATTTTTCAAAAATCTAAAGTACATCAATTTTCGATAAGTAGTTAAAACGCGTCGTCGATTTTGCGGAGTCTTACAAGAATGTCGCACATGCTTAAAACCAACGTTTCAGTCGAAGTTTTGGTTTGAACGTTACGAAATATTCGTGACGTTATGTTACGCTTACATGTACGAACATCGCGCGTAACGTCTGTACACATGCACGTTTATTTTTTTGTATTTATCCATCAAATATTTATACAGATACATTTTAGTGCACAAAACATACTGCGTAAATCAAGCGCTGGTCACATGCTTAAAATCTCCTGTAGTTCTGGCCAAATTAGCCTTTTTGAAACATATTTATGACACTAAAAACGCTTTTACCAAAGGAAATAGACAAGTGCTGTGGAAACATACAAGATGTTTACAACAATAAAAATATATCGTAAGCAGATTACTTTAAGTGTTAATTGATAGTATTCAATCTATACGAAGTGTATTAATCTTAATCTTAATCCAGAGTTATTTAATAGAAACGCTATAAACACCATAACCTAGACCCCGTTCACACTAGCATTTTTTTATCGGTCTAATTTGAATCGATCTACATAAAACCAGTTAGCGTTCACATTATCTTTAATCATAACGGTCTCTATCGATCTAATCTGAACCACTGCGTTCACACTACAATTAAAAACGCAGTCGATCAAACCTTTTTACCCGTAAAACTGTAAACAATGTGTATAAATAAAACTGATTTATCAAATTCATGTGTTGATACACTGATACACACATTTGAAACAAAAATTGAATAAAGTTATTGTTTCTCTTGAATCACAAGTTAAAATTTTAATACTGGTGTTATTGTAGTTTTCTTTAATTTTGAAAAAAAAATAACTGTAGCAACGAAGTTACAACACGACCCCGGAAATACTGCGGTTCCTGCATAGAAAATAAATCAACATAAGAAAAGAAGACACAGATTTCGCAAATCTAAGCTACGGCGAAGACAACATGTTTTCAGTTTGTTTTAAAGGTCTTTTAACAGAGAAATATGGGTTAAACAACAAACCTCTTATATAGTTTTGCCGCTATACATGCCCATACGTTATTTTCGATTTAATCGTACTAGTTTACACCGATCTCTGCGTTCACATTTAAAGTTAGATCGGTTTACTTTAGATCAATTCAAACTAAACTACCTCTTTTGGTGTTTTATTTTAGACCAATTGATGATCGATTCAAAGCGTTCACATTAGCCCTTAAACCGATCTAAAGTGAACAGGTCTAGTTTAAATCGATAAAATTGTCTCATTTGGTCGGGTTATAATTTGTTGTCTCTTTGACACATTCACCATTTCCATTCTCAATTCCAGTTTGCTTAATAAACCATTGAAACTAAGTTACTCACGAGAAAAATGACTTTTGATACCAAAAACGGCACGAAAAGTTATAAGAATGTTCAAATTAACAATTTCACGCTTAACGCACTCTTTTTTCAACACAACATCCGTATACTGCTTGAAGTTTTAACTGTTGTAATTGAAATCACAAACGTTAGGTTGTAGAATAAATTTTCCTCGATGTCAATTGATGATAAAGTGTGACATCGTTTAATAACATTAACGACGCCAATGTGTCTGGCGCGAATGCGCATTTTGACAATAAACATCTCTTCAGTGATGATCGAGACCAAAATACTTGGAATCCAGAACCTATTAAGATATAGAGCTTCGCAATGAGCGCATGGTACGCCGCTCCCTGTATCAAAGAACAAAATTCCATTACTCCTAAATGTGTTATCAGTTTTTGTTTTTGTTTTTAAACTAAATAGATATGAAACAGTCCCAAAAAGTTACATTAAAACTGCAAAGAGATCTTTTGAGTTATTGTTCTAAAACTGGAAAATCACCCCATTGTTATAAATACAATCCAATAACTCACAAACTCATAAAAATCGAAAGGGAGCTCATGTCGATAAATATAAACAATTCTCTGAATCATCATTCAATTTGGGTAAAGCGTTTTTTAGTTAGTGTCCGACATGTTGACGATGGACGGACGGACGGACAACTGTATACCATTCATTACGTCCCGTGAATGGGCGTATTAAAAGGATGAGCATATAAACCATAAAGGAAAAAAAGTATCATTACCAAAGCCATATAATGAATCAGCGGTTGGCATGAGCGAGATATGATTCCTCAATTTAGAATAATTTCCAAGTTAATTTAGGTTATCCCTGAAAGACCCTGAAGACAAGTAAGTGAATCGAGAGAAGGGTCAGACAGTTTTGTTTACCACAACAAACGAGATCATATGTGGTAGTGTAAATGTTTCTGTTATGTGCAGTACGTATACGTCAAAATGCTTTATAGTGTGCCTACCTTATTCGAGATAGTGATAATCTCGCTGCTGCACTCTGAAGGTTTTTTTTTATCCTTTCAGTTTTAACGACATCAGTGGTCCGCATATGCAAATGGGAGATTATAACGCGTTTTATATGGATTGCGCAGTGCCTGTACCTTTTCATGATTTCTGAAATGTGTTCTTTGTTGTTAGTCCTTATGATTATAACAAGATGTGGTATAATAATACATGAGACAAATGCTGTAGACTTGAGTTACTATATATATACATGTATATATAGATCAACGTATGCATAGCAAGCTATAGAAGACCCCCAGAATACAGGACATTAATGGCCTAATAACATTAACGGTACCAATTTTATCGCACCAGATGCGCATTTCGACAAAACATGTCTCTTCAGTGATGCTCGTGGCCAAAATATTTGAAATCCAAAGTTTATATAAAAGATGAAAAGCTATAATCCAAAAGGTCAAAAAGTATAGCCAAATCCGTGATAGGAATCATAGCTTTGCATGAGGGAGATACATTCCTTATTTTATAATAATTTCTAACAATTTGTAACAGCAAATTTTAATAACTCAAACAATTGTGACAGGGCAAAAGTGGACATCACGTCTTATTAACTTATTTATAAAATTTACAATTAAATTTTATATGAAATAAATAAATTCAATTATTTAAGTAAAAAAATGGATAAAGAAATAAATGTCTAAAATTTATTAACATGTAAAGATTTTTGTTTACAAAGCTTTTTGTGTTATAAGTGAAAAATAAGCCATGTAAGTGTCAAATAGACTTTCACAAAGAAGGAAATAAGACTTTTGATAAATAATAGATAAAGTCACAGCTTAACATAGTCTTTAGATTTCTTATGTAAAGAACAATTAATCCTAGAGTCGTTTCAATTAGCGCTTATTCGACCTAAAACCCAAGCGATAGATATTTATGATGTAATGAGCCATGGAGGACCGTCAAGGGGTCTCAATCAGTTAATTCTTTGTTAAATTAAGAAATAAACTTTCTTGTGCCTCACCTGGAAACAAAGTCACATGACTTTAGTATTTTTGGTGGCGTTTGTGGTCACTTGCAAAGCGACCATCAACGAATAAAGTTCTATATTTCAAATTGTCTGTATTTTTCCAGGTGAGTGCAAATATTAATAGTTATTTAATATTTCAAATGTAAGAAGTTAATTTATATTATGTTTAATGAAAACTAATATTCTAAATTATTCAGAAACTGGTTTTAAAGAACTTATATCTAAACTTAAAAGAATCAAGTCATTATATGAATCTCTTAACATTTGCTAAAAAGATAAATAGCGTGGCGTCATCATAAAATCTAAATAATGTAAATAATTAAAGTAATAATTATTTCACATCTCTATCTAAATAATTCAAGTTAAGTCTTTTAAATGTTAAATTAAATAAAATGTTTAAATAGAGTTGCAGTCGTAACGTATTGTTATGTTAAGTCTAGTTTTGCATTTAAAAGAATGATTTCAATCTTCAGCTAAGGAAGTGTTTCGGTTATTAAAATGTACATATGTAATTATTGTTTTTATGTGTTTAAAAAGGACAAGTTATTTGTCTTGTTTTAGCATAGTTAGTTTTCTTACTTTATTCAATGTATTTTGCTAATGAAAGTATCAGTGCGCTGCTGCAAGGTATAGTTAGGTTTTTAGGCAGTTCAATTATAGAGTTATCTCCCATGCGAAAACAGCGTTTTCAGTCAGATCAGATATTCAGTCAACATGGGTTTCTCTTTATTAAGTTCTTATGTCATGTATGTCATAGACTCTGAAGGTAAATTCAATTCATAATTCAAGCATAATCATGCAATCAATAATCTTGTCATGTCGAAAGGTTGCGATGTCTCCTCATCGAGGGCGATCCAAGTCGAACATAAGAAACTGCAGCAAGCCACTGTTTTGATGTAAATAGCATGTTTAGTTAATTATTGTAATGTTTTATAGTGTCTTTATTCTTCGTTATCATAAGTCACAATTCCTATTGTCATGTTATAGCTATCAAAGCAAGTTTTATTAAGTGTGTATGCAAATTACAGTCAGTCTAAATTGAGCATTGAAACTCATAGTCAAAATCTATATTTGGTATTAATGAGCTATCATATATTGAGATCTGTTTAAGTAAGTAAGGCAAATGACTTTAGTCATTCTTTTATTATGTTTCAAGTTAGTTTCCCCCGTCATTCAATATTCTGCTAGTTTCCCCATTCTATTTCATAAATCAGTCATTAATGATGTCATATCATTATTCAGATTAAATGTGACTTTTGCTTGGCCCGATACAATGTTTCAGTCATTTATTTGTATCCGTGTAAAGAACTGTGTGATTGCTATTCATATGTCATTATATTGTGTTTTATATTATATATCAGTCTATCATGTCTATTGTGTATTGTATAATATATCATCACTTGCAAAGCGACCATCAACGAATAAAGTTCTATATTTCAAATTGTCTGTATTTTTCCAGTCAACCAGTCAGAGGTTATCGTACGTCAAAATCATCAACCAGTCAGAGGTTATCAGTCAGTACATTGGTCAGACACAAATTGGTCGCACACATTATACAAACTGCACAGTCATAAGTAGTTCACATAGCAAGTACACACAACAACAACACGCCAAGTAGCAAGCTCACAGATTGGTGGACGACCCAAAGCGATCCAGCTCTACCCAAGATTTCAACAGTCAATGCCTTTAAGGAACAACAAAACAGGTGCTCAACCAAGTAATTACCCAGACACAAGATCAAGATCCAGATCAGCACAGAGAGACACCCCAACAGACCAGAATATTAGTCACCTAGATTCTTCAGACGAGGAATTTTTAGAAGATATCGGTAATTGGGTATCAGGTAGTTCAGTACAAAACACACAAGAACCTGAAATTAATAACGTCGTACCTCAAGCTGAAATTTTAGAAGATACCAATTTCAATTTTTTCGAAATGTCTAATTCAATTAATGTGCCAAAATTTTCTGATGAATCTTCTCTAGTACCAACTCAATGGTGGAAACTTTTTGAATCATTTCAAATCTACTCTAAAATGAACGACGAACAAGCAATTGCTTCATGCCAATTTCACTTTCAAGGTCAGGCACAACTTTGGTTCAATTCTTTAGAAGGTGCAACCAGAGACAATCTGCAAAATCTTAAAGCAGCATTTCTTTTAAGATTTTCTAACCGAAAAACAAGCAGCCAGCTTTTCAAAATACAACAACTTGACCAAGAGAGCGGACATCAATATTTAACAAGGATACAACAACTGGCAGTAGGAGCAGCCGAATTGCCAGAAACTGCTGTTATAGAACTAGCTATTAATGGCATGTCAAACAAATTAAGGCCACATGTCATCTCACGTGACCCAAAAACATTTCATGAACTTAGACAATCTGTAGAAATTGCAAACAATATTATCAGCTGTAATCCTTTTGAAAGACAAGTTCAAACTAATTATTGTTCTCAAAATGTACCTCATAACCATGCAAATACCACTCCTAACTTTAGTGCTAATGATATTTCTGCCTTGTGTTCTTCTTTAGCTGAATCATTTAAAAGCGTTGTCAGGCAAGAAGTGATGTCAATGCAGCCTAAGCCACAGCCACAGGTACAAGAGAGACAAAACCTGCAGTATGACAGAAGAGAGAGACAGAGTGACAGATGCAGGGGATGTGGTAAGTTTTGCAAGATAAGGAGACAATGTCCAGCTTTTAAAGTCAAATGTTTTCATTGTGACAGAATTGGTCACTACAAAGAGGTGTGCGAACAAAAAATGAGGGAAGGTCAAAACCCTAATCGATCAAATCATGGTAATGGTTACTAGGGAAACGCGCCTATCCAGAGCATGGATAGGCACATTATTAGTAAATGTGTCAAATCGGCCCAAAACATCAACAACACCCATAACTCTAAAAATAAGAGAAGTGCAAAAATTTTGCAATTAGTTCACTTAAATGGAAATTCTGTATTAGCAAGTGTAAACGGCAATTTGGTCAGCTGTTTAGTGGACAGTGGTGCTTCAGTCAGCTGCTGTTCAGTAAGTTTGCTAGAAAATTTAGGCATAAAGAGTAAAAGTTTTCGTAAACCTTACTTCAATGAAGCTGTGGGTGTTGGTGGTGAAGTCCATAAAATGTTAGGAGTTATTACCCTTCATGTCACACTAGGGAATGTAACAAGCAAACAGAAATTCCACATATTAAATCACATGCAGCAAAAGATGATATTAGGGCATGACTTTCTTAAACACAATAGAATCCATCTTGATTTTGAGGAAGAATCATTATTCATTCCTGAAACAGGAACTAAAAATTATACAGCAGTGGAAATGAACTCAGGTTTAGCAAGAACTATTTCTTCCATCACTATTCCACCTCTTTCACAAGTAGATATTCCCATTAGAGCCTCAAGGGTCCAAGGTAAGGTTGCCATTCTGGAACCTTTGTCAAGTTTGCCTCAGCAGTCTTTAGCTGGTGCAAAATGTTGCATTTCACTAGTCAATGGGAATAAGTCTCTCATGCGAATCATGAATCCTACTAAGAAAGGAGTGTTCTTGCCTGAAAATTCTGTAGTTGCTTCTGTTTCTCCTGTCAATTCAGATTCTGTTACCTCACTTAGTCAGAAAGTGGACAACTCTGAACGCAGTCAAGATACTTCTTTGGGTGATAAAAACATGGACAAGGACACATTAAATTTTAATTTAGAAAATTCTGATCTAACAGATCAACAAAAAGCAACACTTACACACTTTCTCCATAAAAACAGGAAAGTTTTTGCCAAAGACATGAGTGAGTTAGGCCACACTGATGTCTATCAACACAAAATTGACACAGGAAATGCCCCACCTATCAGAAAAAGATTTTATCGTCAGTCACCCCATGTCTTAGAAGAAATGAACAAACAAATTGAGGAGCTACTCAAGTATGACATCATAGAGGAATCAAACAGTGAATGGGGGGCACCAGTCGTCATGTGTCGTAAGAAAACAGGGCAGCTTAGATTTTGTTGTGATTTCAGATCCCTGAATCAAGTCTCAGCAACCAAATTTTTTCCCCTGCCTCGTCTTGAGGATGTCTTTGACTCTATTGGCAAAAGCAAAGCTCAATTTTTCAGTACTCTAGATCTTTTCTCTGGATATTGGCAATGTGGTCTTGACCCTTCTACTGCTCACAGGTCAGCATTTGTAACACCTAGTGGTGTATATCAATGGAAGAGACTTCCTTTTGGTATAGCGTCAGCCCCAGCTTCATTTCAGCATATGCTCACTCATGTGTTACATGGTCTCAATTATCAAATGGCTTTGGTATATGTAGATGACATTTTGGTATTCAGTCGAAACTTTGAGGAACACATGAGACATCTTCAGTTGGTTTTTGATAGACTCTTATCAGCAGGCTTAACTCTGAAGCCAAGCAAATGTGATTTTGCACAGAAAGAGGTTCTTTACCTTGGTCACAGAATTTCAAGGGAAGGTGTCAAGGTTGATCAGTCTAAAGTTGAAGCTGTCAAATCTTTCCCAGTACCGAAAACTGAGACACAAGTCAGAAGCTTTCTTGGTCTCTGCAACTATTATCGCAAGTTCATTAAAAACTTTGCATACATAGCCAAGTCACTTACAAATCTTACCAAGAAGGATGTTCCATTTGAGTGGTCAGAAAAATGTCAAAAATCTTTTGACACACTTAAAGATGCACTCTGTTCACCTCCTATACTTGCCTATCCAGACTTGACTAAACCTTTCATCCTTACTACAGACGCTAGTGGAACTGCTATAGGGTATATCTTAGGTCAGTTTGATTCGGAAGGTAGGGAAAGAGTCTGTGCATACAATGGTCGTTCTCTCTCACAATCTGAAAGTAAATGGTCTATCAGTGAAAAAGAGTGTCTAGCTGTCTTAGAAGGAATTAAAAACTATCATGTCTATCTTGCCAATAGTCACTTTAAAATCTACACTGACCATCAAGCTCTCAAATGGCTTTCTAGTATTAAGCAGTCTACAGGTAGATTGGCTCGTTGGTCTGTCTTATTACAAGGGTACGACTATGAAATATGTTTCCGAAGAGGCAGTAAGAACACAAATGCAGACTGTCTGTCCCGCAGAGAGTATCCTCATACTGATAACAATCTTCCTGAGCCAGAGGACAGCATTCCTTCTATTGATGTTAATCACATTTCAACATCTGAACCAAATAATCATGTAGAGGTTACATTTTTCTTCACTGAAAATCCACCTTTTCAAAGACCTCTCTTAGCTGCGATAGACACGCCCACAGAGTTCAACATCACAACTGAAAATATAGGAGATTGTCAAAAAGATTGTCCTGATTTTAAAGACATATACACATATCTTTCAAACGACACCCTTCCTGAAGATAAAAAACATGCAGACAAGGTGAAACATGAGTTCCAACAATATTGTCTACTAGATGGAGTACTTTATCACTTCTTCCAACCACGTTCTAGAGGGGTTAAACACAAAGATCGTTTCATTAAACAACTGGCTTTACCTAGGAAATTTAGGAATGATGTTCTAGCTTCTTACCACAATCTTGGTCATTTTGGTTTCGATAGGACATATTTTGCCATGCAGCAAAAGTATTTCTTTCCTGGTATGTACCAAGCAGTTGCAGACTATATCAGAGGGTGTGATATGTGCCAAAGAGCTAAACAACCAGCACATGCAAAGAGAGTACCACTAACAAACATGCCAATTCAAGATACTTTCAGTAGATGGCACCTTGACATCATAGGACCATTCCAGGCACTTACAAAAGAATCATACCGTTATATCCTTATAATAGTTGATTCTTTTAGTAAATGGACAGAAGCCTTTCCAGTTAGATCTGAGAGTGCTGAAGAAATATCTAAAATACTTCACAGAGAGATATTTTCCAGATACGGAACATGTCATAGTCTTGTTACAGACAGGGGTCAAGGTTTTGCCAGTAAACTTGTTGCTGCAATAAACCAAATCTACAATGTAAAACATTCTTTTACTAGTAGCTACCATCCTCAAACTAATTCTGTGGCAGAACGCACTAATAAAACTATTATTCAGTGCATGCGAACTCTTGTCGATGAAAATCAGCTTAACTGGCCTGAACTTCTTCCAGGTATTCTTATGGCCTTTCGGATGACTCCTTCAGCATCATTAGAGTTCAGTCCGTTCTATCTTGTTTTTGGCAAGGAGATGAATCTTCCACTTGATACAAGTCTTATTCCAAAACCTGATATTAACAAGAATCTTGTACACCATATCAAAAACGTACTAGACAACCTGAAGATAGCAAGAACTTTAGCTACAGAAAATCTCAAACATGCACAGGAATACCAGAAATTGCATTATGACAAAAATACAGAAAAACCTACCTTTGAAATACAAGACCAGGTCTTAATGTACACACCAAAAGTCCCTGTAGGATTGTCATCAAAGCTACACAGAAAATTTGATGGACCATTTTACATTGCTAGAAAAGGCCTAAACCATACATACAAACTAAGAAGATGTAGCAATAACAAAGAGCTAAAAAGTATGATCAATGCAAACAGACTTAAACTTTATCATCCTCCTGACCATAGACGAGACCTTGGTGCACCAGATGATGATGTTCCTCGTCAAGATCCAATGCGCATTGTACCCCCAAACTTTGTGCAACCTCAACAAAACGACCAACAAATTGATCAAAATCCCCAAATAAATGATCAAGACAACACTATCGCCGATGCTGATGTTCCTGATGATCCAATTCAAGACATTGATCAAAATAAAACATATGAAATCAGTCGCATCCTCAAGTCTAGAAAAAACAAAGGAAAATCAGAGTTTTTTATCAAATGGGCTGGCTATACAGAGAAAACATGGGAACCTGAAGAACATATCCCTACTGAAATCATCAGACAATTTTATGCAACCAGGACACAGAAAGGCACTCGCCGCAGACGTCCAGTCAAAAATCCATTCTTTCAGTAGTCATTTAAGGTTGCTCCATTATGTAGATATTGTACAGAGTTTCCTTAAGTCAAGATATCATATAAGTCTTTCAATGGAAATATGTTTTATTGTCAGTCTTACAGTCGGTCATGTATATATTTTCTTATAGTCCGCATTGTTAAATCAATTGTCATTGTTTTTCATGTTTTTATATTATTGTATGTCATTTCGACCAGTCTAGGGTCTCGTCAATGTGAAAATACTATATATATACTGAGCCGGTATGTATAGACCAGTCATGGGTCATAGTCACTTGGATCAGTCATAGGTCACTGTTATATTGCCCACTCAGGGGTCATTCTCTTTTTCGACCAGTCAAAGGTCATGTCTATTCGACCAGTCAAGGGTCATCATTTTTTTTACCAGTCAAGGGTAATTTTCTTTTGATCAGTCATAGGTCATAATCAGACCAGTCAAAGGTCTTCAAAGTCTAAAAATTGGTTTATTTTTATGACAAATCAATAATCATATTGATATCAGATTTAAAAGTCTTCATCGACTAAATCAGACACACACCATATTTCTCAAATGTAATGTAAGGTTAAGTGTTTTCCATTTGTTATGGCATAATTTAGATCATGTATAATTCTATCGCTTTCTTTTCCTCTTCAATGTGCCATGGTGTCAAAATTATGAATTAATTCATGTCTATAGTGCTATTAGGAACTCGCTATTCCTATCCCGACACTGTTGCACATTATCTACAACATTCTTACTTTGTTTTCTGTAGGTGCTTTAAGTTATGTCACATTCATCTGGATTATGCTGCTTTGCATTCAACAAGTTGAGCCAACAAGAGAAATTGTGCAACGCATAAATTATGGAGTTGTGTTTTCCAAAAAGTCTAACATCATCTTTGGACAAGAATTTTGGCATCATACATTTCAAGTCCCAATTCCCAAGAAAGAAGAAAGTCAACCATATCCGTCCTGTGATATTGTACACCAGCATTGTTATATATTGAATCAAGCAATATCTCAACTATCTGCAGTACGAGCTCATATCTCATCCAACATCAATCACACTGTTGATACCATTCATCAACTTGTTCCGAAAGAAAATTTAATAGTGCAATCAAACGTAAAAAGCAAAAGCAAAGAGGTCTGTTTGATTTTATTGGTTCAATTTCAAAAAGTTTGTTTGGAACGGCTACAGTCAAAGATGTCAACCGCCTTGCACGGCATATGAACATTCTCTCTAGAAACAGCCATAAATTAGCCAAATCCATGGCTCATCATGATGAGTTATTATCATCATATATGTCAAAAACAGATAAACGTTTTGGAAATATCGTATCAGAAATCAAAAATAATCATGATTTCATTCAAAATGTAACACAAGAAACGGCCAAATTCATTACTGAATTCGAAAAAGTCAGTGCAAAATTATCATCTCTGTCACTCAAACAAATGAATGATAGTTCAGAAATCAATAAATATTTAGAGGAAATCACAATTGGAGTCCACGAACTTGTAAAAGGCAAATTATCACCTTTCCTCGTTCCTCCACATGTTCTGAAACATACTATTTCTCAAATTCAAATCATACTTAATGAGAAATTCAAAGGTTTTTATCTCACTCATTCTGACCCAACTCATTATTATTCTAATGCAAACATGTTATATACACGACAACATTCACATTTGTATATAAGTCTCAAATTTTCTATATCTACTTTTTCGGTACCAATGTCAATGTATGAAATATTTTCATATCCAGTTCCAATAAATAGCACAAGCACTCATGCTACACAAATTCTAGATTTACCTAAATACTTAGTTGTATCAAATGATAATCAATATTATGGTTTCTTTTCACACGAAAAACTACAATCATGTACAGGATCTCATATCCTTTATTGCATAGAAAGTCTGTCTCTAATATCATCTGCATCACCTGATTGTGTATCAGCCTTATTTTTTAATTCAAAAGACAATATTCACGAATTTTGTGATTTTAGATTTTTGATAGATGTAGTCAAACCCTCATTACAACCAATCTCAAACAATGCTGTTTTAGTCTATAAAACAAATACTTTAGCGTTCGATTGCCAAAATTTTAATAAGATTGTAAAAGGTTGCAATTTTTGCCTTTTAAGTATACCTTGTATGTGTTCAGTTTCAACAGATATGCTATTTTTACCCAAGAAAGTAGATCAATGTCAAAATAATTCAGATAGTGTTACTATACTTCATCCTGTTAATTTAGCACTGATTCAAAGTTTCTTCTCATCAGAGACCTATAATTCAATAATGGGTGACACAACATTTACAAACCCAGCTGTTCTGAATCTTCCCAATTTAAATTTTTACAATCATTCATTTTCACAATTTATTGCCCAAGACCAACAGTTACATTTTAGTTTGAAAAGAATCGCACAGGCTACTAAAAAAGATAAAGTCATATTCAAATCATTGTCCGAATCCATGTTAGATGGACAGATTTCAGCAATCGAATCATGGCCAGATTTCAATGGCATTATCTCCCTTGTTGCTTTAGGATTATCAATCATTATGACAGTAGCATGTGTACTTCTTTTCAATAAAGTGAGAGCATTAACAACTGCGTTAATCCTCTTACAAAAATCACCATCAATATCGGCATTTGTTACTCCAATCACTCCACCCACTTTCAATTTTGTTAGAAATGTACAAACTACAACTCCAGAAACTTACAACATAGATTTTATTTCACAGTTAGGTCAATGGCCATCACTTGTTTTGACATCTCTCACCATAATTTCATTTTGTGTTGCATTACATTACATATATACCCAGTGTCGTTCTCAACCTCACACTCAAGTCTTATTAGAAGTTAGCAACGGTCTACATTGTGTTGTTATCCCAATTCTCAATTTACCCCTTTGCCCTTCAGATTGGGAAATTTCCACACCAAGTAACATTGGTAATCTAAGAATTTCAGGAACTTTTATAACCAGATTTCATGTCGATTGGTCTGGATTTTATATAGTTAACATCAATACAAAACAAGACATCCCAATCCCTGACACAATTCCAATCAATCCAATCAAAGCCAGAATCTTAAAAAATATTATGTCAACCACATTTACCTCATATATTTTGATCGCACACCACAAATATTTTAAAATTGTTTAATTTATTTAAATAATATACATATATTGTCATGTATTTACAAGCTGGACAAATGTTTTCTGTCATGCAGAGCTTATTCATATCAGTGTCTGTACTCATGTATTCTATTCTTTCATATTGCAGCTGTCATAACCTGTATCGGTAAAAACATTTCATTTTGGATAATTTCATTTATTTTCAAAATTCATTCGTTGGGGACAACGAATTTCTCAGCGGGAGGGATATATGTGACAGGGCAAAAGTGGACATCACGTCTTATTAACTTATTTATAAAATTTACAATTAAATTTTATATGAAATAAATAAATTCAATTATTTAAGTAAAAAAATGGATAAAGAAATAAATGTCTAAAATTTATTAACATGTAAAGATTTTTGTTTACAAAGCTTTTTGTGTTATAAGTGAAAAATAAGCCATGTAAGTGTCAAATAGACTTTCACAAAGAAGGAAATAAGACTTTTGATAAATAATAGATAAAGTCACAGCTTAACATAGTCTTTAGATTTCTTATGTAAAGAACAATTAATCCTAGAGTCGTTTCAATTAGCGCTTATTCGACCTAAAACCCAAGCGATAGATATTTATGATGTAATGAGCCATGGAGGACCGTCAAGGGGTCTCAATCAGTTAATTCTTTGTTAAATTAAGAAATAAACTTTCTTGTGCCTCACCTGGAAACAAAGTCACATGACTTTAGTATTTTTGGTGGCGTTTGTGGTCACTTGCAAAGCGACCATCAACGAATAAAGTTCTATATTTCAAATTGTCTGTATTTTTCCAGGTGAGTGCAAATATTAATAGTTATTTAATATTTCAAATGTAAGAAGTTAATTTATATTATGTTTAATGAAAACTAATATTCTAAATTATTCAGAAACTGGTTTTAAAGAACTTATATCTAAACTTAAAAGAATCAAGTCATTATATGAATCTCTTAACATTTGCTAAAAAGATAAATAGCGTGGCGTCATCATAAAATCTAAATAATGTAAATAATTAAAGTAATAATTATTTCACATCTCTATCTAAATAATTCAAGTTAAGTCTTTTAAATGTTAAATTAAATAAAATGTTTAAATAGAGTTGCAGTCGTAACGTATTGTTATGTTAAGTCTAGTTTTGCATTTAAAAGAATGATTTCAATCTTCAGCTAAGGAAGTGTTTCGGTTATTAAAATGTACATATGTAATTATTGTTTTTATGTGTTTAAAAAGGACAAGTTATTTGTCTTGTTTTAGCATAGTTAGTTTTCTTACTTTATTCAATGTATTTTGCTAATGAAAGTATCAGTGCGCTGCTGCAAGGTATAGTTAGGTTTTTAGGCAGTTCAATTATAGAGTTATCTCCCATGCGAAAACAGCGTTTTCAGTCAGATCAGATATTCAGTCAACATGGGTTTCTCTTTATTAAGTTCTTATGTCATGTATGTCATAGACTCTGAAGGTAAATTCAATTCATAATTCAAGCATAATCATGCAATCAATAATCTTGTCATGTCGAAAGGTTGCGATGTCTCCTCATCGAGGGCGATCCAAGTCGAACATAAGAAACTGCAGCAAGCCACTGTTTTGATGTAAATAGCATGTTTAGTTAATTATTGTAATGTTTTATAGTGTCTTTATTCTTCGTTATCATAAGTCACAATTCCTATTGTCATGTTATAGCTATCAAAGCAAGTTTTATTAAGTGTGTATGCAAATTACAGTCAGTCTAAATTGAGCATTGAAACTCATAGTCAAAATCTATATTTGGTATTAATGAGCTATCATATATTGAGATCTGTTTAAGTAAGTAAGGCAAATGACTTTAGTCATTCTTTTATTATGTTTCAAGTTAGTTTCCCCGTCATTCAATATTCTGCTAGTTTCCCCATTCTATTTCATAAATCAGTCATTAATGATGTCATATCATTATTCAGATTAAATGTGACTTTTGCTTGGCCCGATACAATGTTTCAGTCATTTATTTGTATCCGTGTAAAGAACTGTGTGATTGCTATTCATATGTCATTATATTGTGTTTTATATTATATATCAGTCTATCATGTCTATTGTGTATTGTATAATATATCATCACTTGCAAAGCGACCATCAACGAATAAAGTTCTATATTTCAAATTGTCTGTATTTTTCCAGTCAACCAGTCAGAGGTTATCGTACGTCAAAATCATCAACCAGTCAGAGGTTATCAGTCAGTACATTGGTCAGACACAAATTGGTCGCACACATTATACAAACTGCACAGTCATAAGTAGTTCACATAGCAAGTACACACAACAACAACACGCCAAGTAGCAAGCTCACACAATCCGTGTTTTCATGCTAGTACCGAAGTACTGGCTACTGGGCTGGTGATACCCTCGGGGACTAACATATGTACATAACAATGGTAGAAATTAAACAAAGATGTTACAGCGATAAACTACAACCACTTTGTTTGTTCGTCCGTTTTTTTTAAGTCCGGTGTAGTTGGTTGATGTACTTTATTGTACTGTCTATTATTTGTCATTTCTGCATTATCATCTCTAAGATAACACATTGGATCATGGAATCGGTGAACAACAAATATTCGCTTAGAAGGAATTATATTATAGTAACTTAATGCATGTAAATATATTTCATATTCATTAATTTATCCATTCTAATTTGCCATGGGCATAAAAGCACAGTTTCATAAATATTTATGCTTTGGATTATTTAATACAACATATGCAAAGCCGTTATCAATTATAGCTTTATATCCTATAAGTTGATTGTACCTGATTTATGACTATAGAAACAAAAAAAATATCACAATACATAATAATGAAAAAGACGGGTTGTAACAAAATAAGGACGTTTGTATTGTCATGTTTAATTTAACAACCTTGCTAACCTCAAACTGAACAATAGTATTACGTTAACAACCATTATGATTAAACAACATTGAATGTATATGAACGCATCAAAAATGAATATTAACTGGGTGTCAAAACATCTATACTCTTTCAAATAATTTAACAAAGAAACAACACTTGTGTCAAGGTTTCAATAAAATTATGTCCTATTTGTGGTCCGCGTCGTCCATTTATCGGTACGCTTTTCGAAGCGATGACTATTTCTCTCAAACACAAAGACGATATATACATGTAGCTATGCATTTCAAAATACTAAGCATATGAGAATGTATCATATTAAAATGCAAGTGCTTGGATGTTCTTCCTGTTTTATATAGCTGGCACACATAAAGCATAAGAGAGCATAAATGTACCGTCGGAACATATTCAAACTCCTAATATATGTTCTCTCAAAGTATGTACAATTTCTAGAAATTATAGGCAACGTTTTTTTTTTTATTGTTTTAATACGAGAGCCGGGCCTAGAAAAACGGCACTGTGCACAATAGATAAATCATGTATACGTCTCACGTGATTAAAAAGAAAATGTTTACATTCCGAACGATTTAAACTACGGATTTTCATTGATTCCATTTGGTGCCAACGTTTGGATTTCTTTTCACTCAACATCTTTCCTGAGTGATTCTATCTCTTCTTGTCGACGTGTTCCTTTATTGATATGAGGCAACATTCATTCAGGAGCTAGCATCATCCTTGAACTTCACGTTTCCCTTTATAGATGATGTCCTCTCACTAAATGATTTTGGTGACTATGTTGAACGCATCTATCCAATCAAACTTGAAATAAAGGATACAGTTGTGTCCGTCTATTATCTTGACTTGCATCTAGAAATTGTTAATGAGGGTTCGGTTGAGAACAAAACTTTAAGACAAAAGTAATTATCTCTGCATCCCAATTATGAAGTTTCTATTTCTATAGCAACTTTCTAGCAGCTCCTGCATATTGAGTATATATCTCCCAGTTGATACGATAATTCACAGCTTGTATTTCCTATCATGATTTCCTTGAAAGAGGTTTGCTGCTTATAAGATATTGAAACAACGAAAACTTTACAGACGTAATTTTAAAAGAGTTGATTGAATGTAAAACAATATGTTCAAATTGTCGAAACCACAATCACGTCCTGTTTTAACCGAATAAAGACTATCGAATATTAGACTTATCAACATGTTTGTACTTACACGAGTGCCATATGTCCAGCGGCAGGATCTGATAACCTCGTATCACATTAGATCATCACCGGTTTTTCGTAAGGTTCTTAATGTTGCTCAGTCTTTAGTTTTCTATGAAATGTTTTGTGTACTGTTGTTGTCTTTTCGTCTTTATTTTGTTGGTTTTGCCATGGCATTCTCACTATGTTTTCGACTGATGAATTTGAATACCCCTTTGATATATATCGCCTCTCCCTTTAATGATGCATTTATTGAAAATTAATAGGTGGTTGCAGATAATTTCAATTTTACTGACCATATCATTTACTTCTATAAAAGAGGGACGAAAGATACCAAAGGGACAGTCAAACTCATAAATCTAATACAAACTGACAACGCCATGGCTAAAAATGAAAAAGACAAACAGAAACACAACAGCACACACGACACAACATAGAAAACTAAAGAATAAACAACACGAACTAGTACTGTCAAATATCCACGTTAATTTAATAGCAAGGCAATGATGAACTATGGAACGCCATGACTGTCTATAAGAAGTTATTGTCTTTGATATCATCATGGAAGTACCATATGTCAACATTATACTTCCATGATAGCATGTAGTGTTTTCTTTATATCAAATACTTTCATCATTATATTATGAATTTTCTCTACTACATATTTTATTTTATTTTTAATTTTTGTAGTATATGATGTAGTTAATATATTACTAGTATATTTATATTGTTTCCTTATTTTATTTTGTAACTTTTCATTATACTTTATTTATGGTTCGTTATATATTATGTATGTTTTATTAGATAATTTGTTTACTTCATTAATGTTGTACTTTTATTATGCTATGTAGTCGAATTTAAGTTTTCTTGTCGAAAACAATTCTATTTAAACTTTTTCATGCATAGATGATGAAATCATACAAACAAGTAATGACAAGAAATATTTATATTATATTTATTTATTCACATGTATTACTGATTGTTATTCTGATACATATCAAATTATATGGTTTTCCTTCAATTTTAGATGACGCGTATTTGGGGCGTATGACATTTTCGCCGATTTTGAAATTTTTCATTCTTTCATTTGCGCCGATTTCATTTTTTCATTTGCGCTGATATATATTTTTTCCTTAATTGGATTTACAGGTAAGTTACAGGTAAGTTCATACTTTTACATTGGCTGAGCAGAGAGTATAAAGACAAATCAAGTGACATTGCAATTGGTAAATGACTATCCCAATGTTTCGGGTTACCATTCATTCCCTAAATGAAATCGATGACTGCTTCACGTTTGATATTGCATGACGCTCCGCTCCTTCTGATGACAAATGTCATACATTCTTAGACAACATACAAATACACATTCGGCATAACGGTCAACCAATTCGTGATGGCGTCCATAAAATTAACGAAAGGATGAATTCAACTTCACCATTTGGAACTCTTAATGTAATAGCTTTCTTGTGCCTCGGAGAACATGCGATCTCTAGAAATGCCCCTACCAGTACGTATGCCAGACAAAGAAAAGGTGGCCTTCGTTATCGACAATTACGCCAAATAAAGAAGAGACGAAATCATAAAAAGGAATATATTAGATGTGTTGCCTATACATACTCGGAAAGAACAGATTTACTATGAATGTATTCCGTTTTTATGGATTTGAGTGCTGTACATATATTTTTAATTCGTCATTTTAGTATAAACAAAGTGCTTTTATCTTAGGTGTTTTCTTCTTGATATTAAGCAGGAGATAACAGCTATATACATTTTTTGATTGACAAAGTGTATCATAACATATGTACAACTGGCTAACGGAATAGGTCTTTAATAATAAATGAAAATAACATTACTGGGATGGAGAGGTGTCTCATTGGCACTCATACCACATCTTCTTATATCATTTCACCTGTAATTTACCTCTTATTTACCTGTAAAAAAATCGGCGCAAATGAAAAAAAAAATCGGCGCAAATGAAAGAAAAAATCGGCGCAAATGAAATGCAGATCGGCGCAAATGCAAAACGCCGCGTATTTGATATTAAATGTTTTATCAATGTAAGCCGTATCCAATAAGACTTGATCGATGTATATTTAATGTTTTTTTCCAAAATATTTATGTTTTCCTCAGTTACGGATCTATGATGATTTTACTAGGTTACATAAGTGAGAAAATATCTGTACATAGTAGCTACAAAAATAATGTGTGCTGCCGGGGGAATAAGCCAAAGATAGAGAGATCAACATCATGTTTAAAAGAAGACGAACAGACGAAAAGCATCTACATAAAACCAAAGATTGGACAACTCGAGCTCTAACTTAAATGTGGCCCGAAAAATTAATGTTCTTTGAAAAGATTAACACTTCTTGACTTTTTCTTCAATTCGATGAAGAAATGCAATGCAAGAAACATGCTTTATTTCAGACAATATTTGGTTGGTTTTGTCAGAAAAAAATGTTATACAATCCAAATGCTGCAGATATCAATTGTATGAAATGAAGGTTAATGTTACACAAGCAAAACTATGAAGATATCAATTGTAAGAAGTTTAAACAAATTGAGAGAGCCTGGAAAAAGTAAAAAAAACACATTATTTTTCATGAACTTCGAATGGTAATGAGTTATTCCGTCTCGGACGTAAGTGTTTTGTTTTAGCTGTGTATTGATTTTTTTTAAATCGACTGTATACTGAAGTTGCATTCTAACTTTTATCTAATTTAAAACTACTATTAGATTAATGATTATTTATGAAGTCTTATGCCTTGTTATGATAAAATATTAACCTAGGGAGCAAAATGAATTCTTTGACACCAACAAGAGTGCTTATACCTTCCAACTTTTATTGTACTGATTATTAAACAGTGTTTAACATTGAGATATCTTCCAGTAACTAAGAGCATTCTTTGATTTTGTTTGGGTTTTGGGTGATTTGTTTTATAAATATTCTGATATTGAAAATTAAAATCCTACCAATAAAGATGATTCTTAACTTATATATGTTTCACTAGAAGTGAAATCACAAATGAAATGAAAATGTTGAAAAATAAAAAAAAAATAAAAAGTCTTCTATTTTTAAGATATATTAACATAAACATTGTAATATCTGGTGTTTCCGTTTTTATTAATAACAGTGGGTCGTGATTATAAGAATAATAAATGTATTGTGTGTATCGTGATATATTTTTCATTTGTATCTAAATTATTATCATAAGTTTCATCGTATTGCTCCTTTCACCCTTGGCGTTATAAGCTATACTGTAGAGTCAATTACTGTTTAAAATGACATAAATAGGCATTAACATATTAACTTAGTCTCAAACTACCTCTTGTGGAGATCAATTAACTTCTCCTACTTCAATGGAAAATAAATTGTCAGTTACGTAAGTTTAGAAACAAGATGATTTGACAGTCGATTGGTTTAAACCTTTTTAACTCTAACAAAAGATTTTCATTTGATTAAACATTATCTTTAAAGAAATTGGACATTTAAAGCATACTACACCTTACTTTGTACAAATTTAGATATAATCGTAATCATATGTAACAATTTGATGTATTTCGATCTCTACTTCAACTTAGTGATAGCAAAACAAACATATTCTAAAGTTACCATAAGAGTAGTAAGCCTTAGGGGGTTTACTGATTAAAATAGATGTTTTAGTAAAGGACTCTTTCTTTTTATATAATACCATTTATCAAAAGCATGATATGTGCTAGTTTTTAATCTTTTGTAATTAGTTTACATAATATTAGAAAAGCTATCAAGAAATGAAAATTCCTTCATAATATACAAGTTCCAAACGGAACAAATAATAGTATTCAAGTTGGGTTCTCTCCCGTTTACCAGAGAAAAAATAACTAAAATGTTTCTTTTTTTTAGTAAAACGTTTCTATTTTTACGCTTTTCCAAGTCTCTCTATTTATAAGTAAGGATGAAATGTGTTCTCTCTTCGAGTAAAGTTTATAACTTTTTGACTTTCTCCTAGTCTCTTTAATTGTAAGCTAGATTGTGATGTGCTGTGTCTTCCATTACAGTTTTACTTATATCGCTTCTCCGAGTCTCTATAAGCTAGGATTAGGTGTGTTACATCTCCTAGTAAAGTTTCGCTTATGACAGTTCTCCGAGTCTCTCTATTCATAAGTTAAGATATGATGTGTTGCATTTTCCTTTAAAGTTTAACTTTTGTCGCTTCTGTAAGTATATATATTCATAAGTTAGGATGTGTTCCGTCTTCAAGTTAAATAAAACGTATGTCGTTTTTCCAAGCCTCTCTATTAAAAATATTCTATCTAAACTTAAACTTTTGTTGCTTCTCCGAGTTTCTATTTTTTTTTAAGTAAGGCTATGATATGTTATATCTTCCAGTAAAGTTTCATTTTGTCGTTTTTCTGAGCCTCTTCATTTATTTGTAAGGATGTATCTCCCATTAAGGTTTAATTTTGTCACTTGTTAAAGTCTCTATTTATATGTTTAAATTTTATCTGTGTAATCTTCCATTAAAGTTGTACTTTTGTCGCTTCTACAAGTGTCTCAATTAATAAGTCAGGGTGCGATATGTTCACTCAGCTGGTAAAGTTTGACTTCTGTCGCTTCTCGGTTTTGTTCTGTCTTCCAGTAATGTGTAATTTATGTTGCTTCTCTTCGAATCTCTCTATTTATTAAATATGATATTGAATCAGAAGCTTATGTTTTAGACGCGATTCTTCTGAAAGTCAAACAGCTCTTTACGAGGTGCCGTAAAGTGTACTAACATGGTGACATTATACATTCAAACTAATACCCCATTTTGTTCCTATTATGAAGGTAAACAAAATATTCGTTTAATCTTTAGGGGAAATTACTTTCGGTATAAGTACATGTACCATCTGTAATTATGTGCTGAAAGTGTTTTCGTACTCCTCATGGCTTAATATCATATATACATCTTAACTTGTAATATTCATGAGATGGCAATTTTGTTGTGATAACTTGTGTAAAATCTTTCATTAGATAAAAGAGATGAGCTGCACGATATCATTATAAAACTTAAGTTCATTCAATCGTTTCATTGCAATAGGAACTGTTGCACATAGAGAAAGCTTACCGGCAAACAGAAAAAAACGAACAGAAAAACGAACAAATGAAAAAATGAATAGTTTCTTACATATGTATGAGCTAAACATTATTCATCCGAAAGTTATTAATTTATTGCCGCATTTGTACATTAAATATTTCATTTCTTTCCTTTTTTTGTTGTTGTTATCATTCTGATGTGTAATCATTATATATCGTAATCATTCAAGTTTTCTCTCAACTATAATCCTTTTATTTACATGAATTATTGAATATTTATATCCGTCTTTATGTTCAAACATTGCGCAACAAGGACTAAATTATTTGACACTTTTTATTGGACTTTTGACAAACTTTTTAAAAGGGACGTCATCATGTAATCCGCTACCCCCGCTTTCGGCAAAACGCGAAATTGTATTATTAAAAATGTTAAATTATAAATTGGATTAGGTCAATTCAACATGTCAATTAGACTTTGCATTGGTATTTCATTGGTTGTTAGTGTGTGTGTTTTTTATCATTGAAAAATACTAGTAATCATCTTTTAGATAGGTAGATTCCATCAAAACTCACCGTCTAACAACCTTCTCATATCTGTCTCAATGGTGTCTAGCGTATAGATAGATAACTTATTGGCAATCTTGGAAAATATATTCTTTTTCTATATCAATATTAATGTTAATCGAGCAAAAACAACCAGGGATATATAAGCTAAGTAAATATTTATGATATGTATAAAACAAATGTTTACCAAAGCAAAACATACGTTGTAAGAGAAAGAAAACGAAAGGAGCAATTTACACCTAACACAGATGGCTTCGTTCAGAAACAATGACAGATGGAGTTGTTACAAAGTGTATAGAATAAATACATGAGAGGCAATCTTATAAGACAATCAAATTCAAAAAAACAAAAAAACTTTTACATGTATACCAGAGTATTTAAGAATACTGAAAAAAGACAAGTCTATATAAAAATCTGAAGATGTTGTACGGTTGTCAATGAAAAAATCTCTACAAGAGACCAAAGAGGATCAAAAGATACCACAGGTCATTCAAACTCATGAATCGAAAATAAACTGACAAAGTCATGGCTTAAAAAGTGAACACCAAACAGACAAGCAATAGTACACAAAGCACAACCTATAAACATACAGACGGGTGATCTCAAGTGCTCCGGAAGGGTACACAGAGCTTGCACCACATGTCGCACCCGTCTTGTTACTCATGTTAGTAAACCGGTATTAAGTAATTCGATAGGTCACATTCCGGAAAAGGGAACAAGAATGTATTTACGATATACGGCACATTTCCGCTATCATCTTTGAAACGGATTTTCTTTAAGGGTACACCAACTAGTGATGACGTCCGTGAAATTAACTCTTTGTATAATAGCTTCCTTGTGAACAGCAACCCTCTACCAAGGAAATCATGGTAGGAAATACAAGCCTGGGAATATCGTTTTAAGTGGAAGATATATACTCCGTATGCAGTCGCTGCTGGAATGTTGCTACATAAAAAAACAATTGGGAAGCTGAAATTATATCTTTTGTTGTAAATTTAGTTTAATTTTAAATCGACAATCAATGACTATTTCTAGATTTAAGTCGAGATAAGAGACAGACTTAACTGTATTTGTTGTATCCTTTATCACTGGTTCGAGGGGATAGATGAGTTCAACATAGTAAACAAATTTTGAATTATTTAATGAAAGAATATCCTCTGTAATGCGGAAAGTAAAATTAAAGAATATTGCTAACTTCTTTTTCTTTCTTCTTAAGAAGTTCATGTATTATGTCAGCATCATGAGAATAAAGGAACAAGTTGATAAAAAGAGGGGCACGATTGTTTCCCATGGGAATGACAATAGTTTGTTGAAAAACACGTCCTCCAAACGTAACAAATATGTTGTCAATCAAGAAATAAATCATCTTGATAATGTCAGTTTAAGTGAAATTTTGTTTGAATCAGAGTGATATTTTACAAAGTAGAATTACATGTAATCCCTACCTAAGACAAGATACCTGTAACATACGTTGGCCATTTTTTCAAGAATCAAAGCAATACCAACTCTTTTTATTTGTCTTTTGGTTTGGAATGGGAAATACCTGTGTAAAAGTGTAGAAAAGTCAAATGTTTTTATGTTATTGCAAGATGAAGGAGTCTGAGTTTATTGGTACTCTAATGATCTTTGGATTTTTTCAGTATCCACATCTGATCCACGCCACCGCTATGATAGACACTTTCACAATAACTTTGAATCCCGGCTTTGGTTGCGTATAAAATTAATGTTCAATCGTTTAATTGCAATAGGAGCTGTTGCACATACAGAATGTTTAGCGGCAAAGAGAAGAAAAACAAACGAGCAGATGCACGTTAAGTTTCTTACATCTGTATGAGTTTCTATGTGACGTTTATATTTTCCAATTCTTTCAATTTCTTCCGATGTGACGTTTACATTTTACGACGTTAAACACGCGAAGCAATAAATGTGTTTTTTTTTAATTTGATAGATGCTTTTTGTGCTTTTTGTAAATGTGTGTTTGTTAAGAATGTAATACAGTGATGATTGCTGTAACCACATTTTGACTATTTTTACCTATAATGTCTGTTTTGTTCACGCATCGTTGTAAATTTAACGGAATTTGATGCGACTGTCATACAAGTGAGAGGTTTAGCGATATAAAACCAGGTTCTATCCACCATTCCCTAAATTTGAAAATGCCTGTACCAAGTCAGGAATATGACATATGTTGTCCATTCGTTTGATGTGTTTAGTCATTTGTTTTTGTCATTTGATTAGGGACTTTCGTCAGAGATCAGTATTTTTGTGATTTTACTTTATTTAAATAATTTTTTGTCGACTTTGTAAATTATATATTTTATTTTTAATTTTTTTCTCATTTTTCATGTTTTTTTGTCATTCTGATTTGTAATAAATCTATATCGTAATCATTCAAATTAATGATCAACTATAATCCTTTTATTTACATCAATTATTGACGATTTATATCCGACTTTATGTTCATACATTGCGCAACAAAGACTGTGGATTATTTGACACTTTTTATTGTACTTTTGACAAACTTTTTAAAAAGAAAGTCATCATAATCCACTATCCCGCTTTCGGCAAAACACAAAATTGTATTATTAAAAAAAATTGTAAACTTGTAAATTGGATTGGGTCAATTCCGCACGTCAATCAGACTTTAAATTGGTATTTTATTTGTTTTTTTTTGTGTTGTTTTTGATAAATTACATATACTAGTGTTTCATCTTGTAGAATTGCTAATTCCCATCTAACAACCTGCGTATATCTACCTCACTTGAATTCTGGCGTATAGATAGATGTCTTACTGGCATTCTTAACAATATATTCCTTTTTATACCAATATAACTGTTATTCGAGCATTACCAATCAGGGATATAAGCTTAGTGAAGGACGATAGCTTCATAATTATGATATGTATAAAACAAAAGTTAAATAAAGTACGCAAAACATACGTTGAAAGAGAATGAAAACAAAACAAGCATCTTACAATTAACACAGATGGCTTCGTTCATACACAATGACAGATGGAGGGGCAACTAAGTGTATAACATAAGTACAGAAGAGGCAAACTAATAAGACATTTAAAGTACATGAAAAAACAAGACAAGTCTATATACAAATAAGAAGATATGGTATGCTTGTCAATGAGACAAATCTCCACAGTAGATAAAGGAGGGTCGAAAGATACCAGAAGGAAATTAAAACTCGTAAATCGAAAATAAACTGACAACGGCAAGGCTTAAACAGAAAACGACAAACAGACAAACAATAATGGGGGTGATCTCATGTGCTCCAAAAGGTTGAGTAGATCCAGCACCACATGTGGCAACCGTCGTGTTGCTCTTGTAACTAAACTGGTAATAAGTCATTCGGTACGTCACATTAGGATTGTAGTTACGACATAAGGAATATATCCGCTATCCTCTCGATATGGCGTCCGAAAAGAATTTATGAAGGAATGATTTCCAACTTCATCATTTGAAACTCGTGGTTTATGAAATTCCTTGTAAGCAGCGACCCTCTATTAAGGAAATATTGATATAAAATACAACCCCGGAAATGTCGTATCAAGTAGGAGATGTCTACTCCGTATGCAGGCGCTGCTGGAATGTTGCTACATTAAAATGAAAAGTTAAAAATTAGGAAGCTAAAATCATCTTTTTTGTCGTAAGGTTAGTTATTCCAAACTAAAAGACAAATTAAAAGAGTTGGTATTACTTTGCTTCATAAAAAAGAATGGCCAACGTAGTTACAAGTATCTTGTCTTAGGGAGGGATAAATCCTACTTTGTAAAGAATCACTCTGATTCAAACAAAAAATTCTCTGATACCGATATTATCAAGATGCTTGATTTCTTGATTGACAACATATTTGTTACGTTCGGAGGACGTGTTTTTCAACAGACTGTCGGCATCCCAATGGGAACAAACTGTGCCCCTCTACTTGCTGACTTGTTTCTTTATTATTATGAGGCTGACTTCATGCAGGAACTTCTTAGGAAGAAAGATAAGAAGTTAGCAATATCCTTTAACTCTACTTTCCGCTATATAGATGACGTTTTTTCACTAAACAATTCAAAATTTGGTGACTACGTGGAACGAATCTATCCCATCGAATTGGAAATAAAGGATACTACAGATACAGTTAAGTCGGCCTTATATCTTGACATACATCTAGAAATTGACAATGAGGGTCGGTTGAAGACAAAACTTTACGACAAAAGAGATGATTTCAGCTTTCCAATTGTAAACTTTCCATTTCTAAGTAGCAACATTCCAGCAGCACCTGCATGCGGGGTATATATCTCCCAATTGATACGATATTCCCGTGCTTGCATTTCCTATCATGATTTTCTTGATAGAGGGTTACTGCTCACAAGGAAGCTATTAAACCAAGAGTTCCAAATGGTGAAGTTGAAATCATCCCTTCGTAAATTTTACGGACGCCATCACGAGTTGGTTGACCGTTATGGAATAACCGTTTCACAAATGATATCGGATATGTTCCTTACGTCGTAACTACACTCCCCTTCCCTTTCATGAATTTGACCTACCGAATTAGACTATTTACCGGATTTGTAATCACATAAGCAACACGACGGGTGCCGCATGTGGAGCAGGATCTGCTTACCCTTCCGGAGCACCTGAGATCACCCCTAGTTTTTTGTGGGGTTCGTGTTGTTTATTCTTTAGTTTTCTATGTTGTGTCATGTGTACTATTGTTTTTCTGTTTGTCTTTTTCATTTTTAGCCATGGCGTTGTCAGTTTGTTTTAGATTTATGAGTTTGACTGTCCCTTTGGTATCTTTCGTCCCTCTTTTAGTTAGTTTTAAACCGACCATCATTGTCAATTTATACAGTAAATCGAGATAAGAGGCATACTGTATCTTTTGTATCCTTTATCTCTAATTTGAGAGGATAGATGAGTCAACATAGTCACAAAGTTTTGAAGTGTTTAGTAAGAGTACATTATATCTAATGCGGAAAGTAAAATCAAAGGACACTGCTAACTTCTTTTATCTCTTCTTATGAAAATCCTGTATTATGTAAGCCTCATAAAAAAAGGAACAAGTACTTAAGAAGACGGTTGGTTCTCATTGGAATGACGATAGTTTGTTGATAAACACGTCCCTCAAACGTAACAAATATGTCGTCATTTATAATGACAGTTTCAGATATTTTTTGTTTAAATCAGAGTAATATTTCACAAAGAAGAATTAATCCCTATATAAGACAAGATACCTGTAAACACGTTGGCCATTCTTTTTTACGAAACAAAGCAATACCAACTCTTTCAATTTGTCTTTTGGTTTGGAATGGGGAATACTTTGTAAAAAAAAAAAGAAGTGTAAAAGTTTAGAAAAGTCAAATGTTTTTAAAATACTATTGCAAGATGAAAGAATGTTAGGTTGTGTGTACTCTAAATGATATTTGGAATTTTTGTTAGTAAACACATCTGATTCACGCCACCTTTAGTATAGGCCTGGCTTTGATTGCTGATAAAATAAGGTGTCATGGAGCACTTGGAAGACTCAGCAATACACTGTTTGTGTAGGGACACTCATTTAGTTTAGGAACCCAATACATGGAAGACCCAGTTATTCATCTTGGGTTGAAATTCCAAAGGTACATTGAACACACTTACTGAATCAGAAATTAACAACAAACTAAATTTAACGTGAAAAGCAGCAACCAACGATAACTGCTGAAAAAAATGCTCCTGACTTTGAACATGCACAGTTAGCATGAAGGAGGGATACACATTTTCGTGAGTACACAGCCCTACACTAACCTGAACAAATGGCGTAACAGCTATATATTTGTTAGAATAAACTGTAAAATCATATGAAAATGACTTGAATCACCAAACTGGAGGAGTTGCTTACATAAAGACAAAAACACAATGTACTGACTTAAGTGTACTAAAACCTTATTCAAAGTCAATAAAAACTAATGAACAAATCTTTTCTCAAAGACTGACAAATGTAAGAAAAATATATTGTAAAGACGTCTTAAACTAGTCTAGGAAAAGTGCGATCTTGTACAATGCAAATTAAGTACAGAATCGACAGGATGTAAAACCATTAATTGTTTTATAAATGTATTGCCGGTCATGTACATATTTAGTTATGTTTTAACTCATCAAAAACAAAATCAATGTTAGAACCGTTGTTAAATTGATATCATTTTAAAATATATTTGTTAAAAGAATCAATGCGTTTAAAATTGACTGTATCTAAATTCAACATCTCTATAAAAGAGGGACGAACGATACCAGAGGGACAGTCAAAGTCATAAATCGAAAATGAACTTACAACGCCATTGCTAAAAATGGAAAGGACAAACAGACAAACAATAGTACACATGACACAACATAGAAAACTAAGGAATAAAGCCTCGGTCACACCTTACCGGATAGCTCGAACGGACGCCTAACGGATAACTTTTTTTCAATCCGTTCATGCGCGTTAGGCATCCGTCCATATCCATTGCATGTCCGTTAAGCGTACGTTTTATCCGTCGACGTCCGTTCTGTCCGGTGGAAAATTTTGAGCATGTTCAAAACTTTGAACGGATGTCCAACGGATAAAATGTCCGTTGGACGTCCGTTAGACGTCCGTTTTGTACGGTACTCGTCCGTTTCGTTTCCGTTTTGTTTCCGTTACGCGTCCTTTATACATCCGTTGGAGGTCTGGCAGATAAATTCACCGACGGACTTCTAACGGATGTCTAACGGACAAAACGGATGATGAACGGATCTGAAACGGATAAAATTATTGCCAATTGAAAATTTCTCGTCAGAAATGCCAAAAAGATTTCTTAAGGTTCATGAATTCTTATTATTCATAATCGATCTTAGAGTAAGGGCACATCTTCACAATCAAGCAACTGTTAAACTTATTCAGGTCAGACACTGCCCTTTAGCGGGATTTTGAAGAACAAACCAAAACCAGTTACACAGAACTTTGACTCTGGAGGCTCACAAATTAAATAGATTTGCTTTCATTATATTGCATGTTTTTTTCAGTTTTGTTTGGTAGTATTTGCATGATTTTTTATGTGTATATATATGCCGACTCTAAATAAAATCTACTTACTTGATTACTTAACTAGAACATTTTCAATATTAATGCGATTTACATGTATTATTATTGTCGCCTGTAATTTTTTCGTATATCTTGTTTATCCGTTTTATCCAGTACGCTTCCGTTAGGTGTCCGTTTTATGCGGTACTCGTCTGTTGGATGTGCGTTCGAAATCCGTTCTGTCCGTTACGTCTCCGTTTCTCGTCCGTTGCATATCCTTTGCATGTCCGTTATGCATTCGATAGGTGTCCGTTTTAGTTGGTCAGTACATCAACGGACGCCCAACGGATAACAATTTTGTCAACGGACAACTTTTATTTTCATCCGTTAGGCGTCCGTTCGTCTTATCCGGTAAGGTGTGACCGAGGCTTAAACAACACAAACCCCAACAAAAACTAGGGGTGATCTCAGGTGCTACGGTACGCAGATCCTGTGGCATCCGTCGTGTTGCTTATGAGATAACAAATCCGGTAAATAGTCTAATTCGGTTAGGTCACATTTATGAAAGGGAGTTGGATTGTAGTTACGACATAAGGAACATATCTGATATCCTCAACTACAGACATCGCATAATAGGATATGAAATGTGTGATATCAATTATTACGATAAAAATCTTTTGGTGCTTCTCATTACATTTCCTATTCACAAGTGCGCCCATAGTTCAAATTATAAAACTACAAATTCTGATGCATATGCCCTGTTTAAAAAAAGATTTTTAACTACTTAAATATTTCGACACTTTCAGATGGTAAGCTTGGTATAATTCTGTTCAGAATTCTGAAAGTTTGTACATATAATTATTATTATCACATATTTTGTACTGATATGTACGTTTTTGCATGGCCAATAATAGCCGGAAGTCAAGGTTGGTTATCAGCCCTCGGGGCCGATATCGATATCAGCCCTCTAAATCCATATCAAGCCCCCGAGTTTAACTTCCGGTAACCTGTCAATTAAAGGCTATTTGTTAACAAGTTGAACACAATGAAAAGAAATTTAGAAAGTTACAAACGTGCTGTAGAAGAAAAAAGTAGAAATCAACAGTGAAAATCACAAAAGTTCCCGTAAAATTTTGACGTCATGAAGAATTTATAAAATATATGACGCCACACTGGAATGAGTAGCGATATAGGATTCTTCCTAAGCATTTTTTAACATATGTAATGTAACACTTTAAAGTCGTTTAATATTTTCAATTCTTAGAATATATATATTAATTTTTTATTATAAAAATAAAAATAATTATTTCTGAAACTTTTCACAAAACATTGTTAACCTACTGTGATACGAACTTTTTTTTTTAACTCACAGTGATACATTTATTTATTTTTTTCGTTTAATATCTTTTTGATTTTTGATGAAATATCAAACATAATTTGGTGTAAGCTATTTTTTTTCTCCTGCTTGAAAATATGTGATAAATAGATTATAACATGTCATTTTCCATATGATCCATGGTATCAGCCCACGACCCATATCAAGCCCTCGGGCTAAAGCCCTCTGGCTTGATATGGGAGTCTAGGGCTGATACCAGGGCCATATGGAAAATGCCATTTAATAATCTATAATTATTGCATATATGTTAGGTGCTTTATTTATTCAGCGATACATGTGTTTCACCTTTATTTAATCTTAAAACCACGTATTGTGGACTTCGTCATGATCATGATCAGTGATGAAAGATTAAACTCATTCTTTCCTCAAATAACATATATACAGAGTCAAAGCGGTCCACGAATGTAATTTTTCCGGAAATTAATTTCTGAGGTAATCTGTATACATAATATTGATACATAGAATGTAAATCTAACCATTTATCATTATTATTAATTTCATGAACAATATCCTTGTTTGTTCAGTAAAACTTACACTACAGGGGTGCCCTGTCAAATGCTGTAGACATGGTAATCATAATAACATCAATAGTGCAATAAATCAGATTTTAGATTAAAAAAAAAATAATTTAAAAAACATTTGTGAAATGGTTATTCCATAACGGTCAACTAACTCGTGATAACGTCCGAAAAAAATACGAAGAGATGATTTTAACTTCACCATTTGGAACTCTTGATTTAATAGCTTCCTTATGAGCAACAACTCTCTAAACTTCCTCCTTATTATATGATATCTTGTCTTTTTCTTCTGATACATCCAAACTTCAAAATTTATTCCATCTTATAAATGAAAGTTTCAGAAATATATGGTAACCAAATCGCAAATTGAAGCATATATTACGCTAATTGGACCGAAAACGAGCACATGCATAATACCCGTAAAATGGGACCATAAAGGAATATCAACGTCCTAAAAAGTAAGCTAAACAACAACAAGGTATAAACAGTCGACTTATTTGTCGTACGATTTTGTTTTTACGTTTCCAGCTTTAAACTAAAATATCCGAAGTCTAGAAAAAATAAAACTACATTTGTTAATATTTAATGTATTTAAAGTATCCCTTGAGTAATTTGTTGTGGTATAGTTAGAGAATCATTGATTATTTTGAATCAAAAAATCATGAAGGTAACGGTAAGTGTATTATATTTATAAATTAAATGGAAATAAGACGAATTTTATACTTATTTTGTTCATAAACTTCAATTTTTAAAAATACCGGAACAGGTTTGTCATTTATAGGGCGCATATGTGCCAATACAAATACAACCAGGTGATAAACTCTTATTTCACAATTTAACAGAAATATTTGTCGCTTTCTTCTCAAGACTTTAAAGCAATCTTAACATGCTGAACATCATTATAAAAGTGATTTTCGACAGTATTCAAATATAGTGAACATGTTTGAAAAAAACTCTTTGTTAATTATGAATCCGTATATACCAGTATTTATTAAGAGGAGAACCACACGTAGACTCTTGTTGGTGGCAGTCCCCTTTATATTAATAAAAAAAATGAATCAAAATAAGTCTAGTGATTTCTATAACCATTTGTGTGAATGGCATGAGCAAAATGACAAAGTTCCTGGATCTCAATTTACTATTGATAACTAAAAATTGCCCATCATATACTGAGTGTTTATCAGATGCGGTGAATATTGGTTTAGAAACTTAAGCTCTGCTGTGTCAAGTGCACGTGCTCCATCACCAGTGTGGCTCTATCACTTTTCTACAGGTCTATCAACAGTGTGGCTCTACTCTTTTTTACTGGTCTATCAACAGTATGGCTCTTCTCTTATCTACAGATCTATCAACAATGTGACTGCTCTTTTCACTGGTCTATCAAAAGTGTGGCTGTACTCTTTTTTTACAGATATATCGTCAGTGTGGCTCTTCTCTTTTGTACAGGTCTATCGACAGTGTGGCTCTTCTCTTTTTTACAGGTATATCGTCAGTGTGGCTCTTCTCTTTTCCACATGTCTACCAACAGTGTAGCTCTTCTCTTATTTAAAGGTATATCATCAGTGTGGCGCTCCTCTTTCCTACAGGTTTATTAACAGTGTGGCTCTTCTCTTTTCTACAGGTCAATCAACAGTGTGGCTCTTATCTTTTCTACAAGTCTATCAACAGTGTGGCTCTTTTCTACAAGTCAACCAACAGTGTGGCTCATTTCTACAAGTCAATCAACAGTGTGGCTCTTTTCTTTTTTAAATGTATATCGTCAGTTTGGCTCTACTCTTTTCTACAGGTCTACCTACAGTATTGCTCTACTCTTTTTTTCAGGTACAATGTATATCGTCAGTGTGGCCCTTCTCTTTCCTACAGGTTTATCAACAATGTGGCTCTTCTCTTTTTACAGGTATATCGTCAGTGTGGCTCTTCTCTTTTCTACATGTCTTTCAACATTGTGGCTCTTCTCTTTTCTACAGGTCTATCGTCAGTGTGGCCGTACTCTTTTTTTTTTACAGGTATATCGTCAGTGTGGCTCTTCTCTTTTGTACAGGTATATCGATAGTGTGGCTCTTCTCTTTTTTACAGGTATATCGTCAATGTGGCTCTCCTCTTTTCCACATGTCTACCAACAGTGTGCCTCTTCTCTTATTTAAAGGTATATCGTCAGTGTGGCGCTCCTCTTTCCTACAGGTTTATTAACAGTGTGGCTCTTCTCTTTTCTACAGGTCAATCAACAGTGTGGCTCTTACCTTTTGTACAAGTCTATCAACAGTGTGGCTCTTTTCTGCAAGTCAATCAATAGTGTGGCTCATTTCTACAAGTCAATCAACAGTGTTGCTCTTTTCTTTTTTAAATGTATATCGTCAGTTTGGCTCTACTCTTTTCTACAGGTCTACCTACAGTATTGCTCTACTCTTTTTCTTCAGGTACAATGTATATCGTCAGTTTGGCCCTTCTCTTTCCTACAGGTTTATCAACAATGTGGCTCTTCTCTTTTTTAAAAGTATATCGTCAGTTTGGCTCTTCTCTTTTCTACAGGTCTATCAACAGTATGGATCTTCTATTTTTTACAGGTATATCGTCAGTGTGGCTCTTCTCTTTTCTACATGTCTTTCAACAATGTGGCCCTTCTCTTTTCTACAGGTCTATCGTCAGTGTGGCCGTACTCTTTTTTTTTTACAGGTATATCGTCAGTGTGGCTCTTCTCTTTTGTACAGGTATATCGATATTGTGGCTCTTCTCTTTTTTACAGGTATATCGATATGTGGCTCTCCTTTTTTCCACATGTCTACCAACAGTGTGCCTCTTCTCTTATTTAAAGGTATATCGTCAGCGTGGCTTTTCTCTTTTCTACAGCTTTATAAATAGTGTGGATCTTCTCTTTTTTAAAGGTATATCGTCAGTGTGGCTCTACACTTTTCTACAGGTCAACCTATAGTGTGGCTCTACTATATTTCTACAGGTACAATGTATATCGTCAGTGTGGCTCTTCTCTTTTCTACAGGTTTATCAACAGTGTGGCTCTTCTCTTTTTCAAAGGTATATCGTCAGTGTGGCTCTACTCGGTTTTACAGGTATATCGTCAGTGTGGCTTTTTTCTTTTCTACAGGTCTATCAACAGTGTGGCTTTACTTGTTTTTTAAATAATCTATCAACAGTGGGGCTCTTCTCTTCTTTTTTTTTTAAATATATTGACAGTGTGACTCTACTTTTTGGAAAGGTCTATCAATAGTGCGGCAGTTGTCTTTTTTTAATGTGAAAAGTAAAGACACAAACATACTGAACTCCGAGGAAAATTCAAAAAGGAAAATCAAAAATCAAAAGGCAAAATCAAAAGTCCAAACACATCAAACGAATGGATAACAACTGTCATATTCCTGACTTGGTACAGGCATTTTCTAATGTAGAAAATGGTGGATTGAACCTGGTGTTATAGCTAGCTAAACCTCTCACTTGTATGACAGTCGCATCAAATTCCATTACATTGTCAACGATGTATGAACAAAACAAACATACTCAAAGAGTAAAAATGTCAAAAACATTGTGTGTCAACAGTGTAGCTCTACTTTTTTTTCAAACGGTCTATCAATAGTGTGGCTCTAGTCTTTTTTTCATGTGACATTGTCTGTCAACAGTGTGACTCTTCTCTGTTTACAAATCTTTTAACAGTGTGGCTCTTCTCTTTTTAAAAAAATGTATTGACAGTGTGGCTCTACTCTTTTTTCAAGGTCTATCAATAGTGTGGCTCTTGTCTTTTTTCATGTGACATTGTCCATCAACAGTGTGGCTCTTCTCTTTTCCAAAGGTCTATCAATAGTGTGGCACTAGTCTTTTTGTTCATGTGACATTGTCTGTCAACAGTGTGGCTCTACTCTTTTTACAGGTCTTTTAACAGCGTGGCTTTCCTCTTCTTTTACAGAACGTCAACAGTGTTGCTCTACTCATTTTTACAGGTTGATCAATAGTGTGGCTCTGCTCTTTTTCTAGTTTGAATTCTTGCAAAAAAGTGTCTCAGAAAAAAAAATGGTATCAGAACAGACATTATCGAAATATTAAGACTTCGTGTAGAAATTCTAAAATATGTTTTTCTATCACAAAAGATTGACATACATATAAACTGTTCCATATCTATAGGTGATCAGTTTATTATTTTTCTTTTGCATCTCTAATTTCATAATGGAGCATCATCTATATCACGTTAAATATATTGCACACAGACGTTTTATACTATCATACATATCTATAAAACAGACGAAGAAGTGGTAAGTCATATTCATTGAAATTTTACTTTATTACAAAAGTGCATTTTATATTATAAGTAGTTGATATTTTCAATTGTAAGATGAACATAAAAACATTACCTGCAAGGTCACATATTATTATAAAAATAGAAATACCTGTAAGATAACAAAAAAATATAAAATACATTACTTGCAACATTGTATTTTAACTTATTCACCAAATGTGTAAATTTTGAAATCATATATGCAGAAAAAAGTAATTTGTTGCCGCTCGATACAACGACGGAGTATGAATTATTAATGATAAAATACTTAACAAATGTGAAAAACATTCGCACCACTGAACTCTTCACCAACAAAGTAGCAAATCATATACTGTAATTTCATTTAACAGATAAAGAGGATATTTGACCTTTAATGACTGTTTAAACAAATGTAATATGAATACTATTTTGTCTGTGACCGCTTAAATTGGAGATCCTGTGATTATAGTGTAAAATAAATAGGTGAAGGAAACCCCCATGAAAAGCTATCATTTATGTGACAACTATAACCTTCTCGATAAAAAAAACCGTAAGTTGTTCATTTGAAACCTCTAATGCATGATTTACCTACACATATTGCTTTGTTTCAAAAAGAGATTTTTTTAAAGATTAATAGAGAATATAAGTGATAGTTAAAAGTTAACACAATTTGAAAAGGGAATACTTATGTTTAAGGATTTATGTATATCTAAAAGTGTTTTGCTTTGTCTGTAGGATAGACCATAATGGTTGTAAATATACCTGGTGTGATTGGTATTGTTGTGTTCTATATCATCATTGTGGTTATTGGTATATGGGCGGGAAGGAAGAACAAAAAGGGGGATACAAATGATTTATTGGTAGCTGGCAGGAGTCTTGGTATGTTTGTGGCCACATTAACAACTGCAGGTCAGTATTTAGGGTTTTTTTCATTTTTATTTTATACTTATTTTGAAATGAAATTGTAGGCTTACTATTTTTATGTATTGATGACAAACCTATGCAAATAATAGTAAAAATAATAAATATAACAATTAACATACTTTATTTCAACCCTTTAATTATGAAAATCATGATTAAAATAACTACCGAAATTGCATATAGAAACTAAAACAGTTGATCTCTCGCATGTAATTGTTTACCTCGATCACACACCATTACATTAAGTATTTTTATGTCGTATATGCAAATGAGCAAACCCAGCCTTGGTCAACCATGGTGGTGAAACGCTGATTCAAGTTATATATATGTGTGTCATAAACCAAAACAACTGAATCTTAGTCCTTAAAGAATAAAAGTTTTGAAAAATGTTCTCTTAATTACTGTGTGTGTCATGATTGCTTCAGTGTATGGTAAATCTTGCTTTTCGACTTATTAGAGTTTCAATAAAATCAAACCAAAAATATAAAGGTTATTAAGTGTCATCAAGTCTCTGGTGGAGAGTTTTCATATTTGCAATAGTACCACCTTTTTATTATTATTCTCCATGCCACTCATTGAAAGCAAAACGTCAGCATAGTGGTAATTAGTATATTTAAGAGCAATTCTCTGTAACCACCAACCATTTTATATAGGGGGTCCGGCACGCATAGTCACCGATTTTCATGAAACTTAGCCAAAACATGTGATCATGTAAAAAAGTAAGAAAAATGCCCACCCAAATGTTGCTAGGTCATGGTTGCCATGGCAACCAAGTGAATTAGATTTCCCGCAAATTTTGAGGAATTTAGCATCGAAAAAAACAAGTACTTTGCAGTCATTCGTTATCAAAACTAGGTTTAATTTAATGATATTTGTAAATATTTTTTAGAAACATGAAACTTAACAAACAAAATAGCAATGTCATATATAAAAAATATTTTGGCTGAATATTGTCACAACCGCAGAAGCAGAGGTCATTTTTCAATATAGTTCCGGAGACAAATTTTACACATTATCTATGAACAAAATAGACATTTTTGCATCCACCTCCATTTTATTAAAATGATCCACAAAAAGTAATTATTATTGAATGACTATGATGTGCAAACTATTGGCAATTAAATTACCATGAATTTTTCCAAAGGTCAAAGGTCATTGATGACCGTGACCTTTGACCTTGTGTATATTAATTGAATTTTGAAAGGAAATATAATAGAAACAGGCTACTTAACATGGAGAAAATTAGGATTTTTTAAGCCACTTCTTATCAACATATGAAAAATAAAGAGTCAAGGTCATGTCAAAAGTGCTTAGCAACCACCCTTATTTGATGAAAAATGTACCTAGCAACCATACATGATTTCATTCAGGACTATATAAACTATTACATAGACCTAACTTCAAAGGTCTAGAGGGTGTCATCACATAAGTTGTAAGCAATCATTCATTTTAAGTGTAAAACTGCCTAGCAACCACATATTTATATTAGGAAAATGCCTAGCAACCATCGCTTTATATTGAAAAAATGCATAGCAACCAATTAATTATTTAGAAAAACTGAATAGCAACAGTTTATTTTAGATTTCATTTGGACAAAAATTAGAAAAAATAATATTAAAAACACATGTCTAATCCAGAAAAGTAAATAATATAGCAAATTTAATTTCATGAGACTGATTACACAACAGTCATGGGACAAAAGTGAGTCCTCACTCAAAGTAAAGTCCCATCATTTCAACTGAAATCAATATTTTTCAAAAAAATATTACCAAGTAACCGTATGAGCGATTTTTATAAAATAGATACCAAAAGATGTAAAAATGTCTGAAGTTTTATTGTTTTAATTTAGTCATAATTTTCTTGAGTTTCGTTTTCATCATCTGATGAGTTTAACACAAATGCAAATTTTTACGATTTTAATTTGGTTAGAATAATAGCAAACTTTTCAAGAAATATTTTTCTTTGTGTTCATCTCATCAGATAATTAAAATGAGCATCAGTAATGTTATAATCAAATAAACAATAAAACTTCCGACATTTCTACATCTTTTGGTATATATATTATGAAAATCGCACATACGGTTACTTCGTAATAATTTTTCGAAAAATATCGATTTTAGTTGAAATAATAGGACTTTTTTTTACTGGGAACTCACTTTTGTCCAATGACTGTATATACACAAATTTAAAAGATGTCGTCTGATGAGACAACTCTCCAGAAGACAACCAAATGTTATTTAAAGACAAATTATTTATATCTGTAAGAAGAAGAGAAAAGGAATATAACTGCTAACAGATCGACCTGTTTATTTTGGTTGGAGTTGGCTTTTCAAGCAAAGAAGTTATGCAGATACAATATATTCATTTTTAACCGTTATAACTTATAAGGCTTGATTATTTCATATTTTTCGTCGATTTTTTTTTATTGCATACACGCTGTTTTTGTATTTTAAATGCACAAAAATATATTTTTAGCATGTTTTGGGCAATATTATTTATCTTCAGATCTAGACACTATCACATTCATTTCGTTAAACTTCCATCTTCCACATTACAAAAGATAAAATGCTCTCTCCTTACTAAAATAACTACCTTGCATCTATCCATTGCTATTTTTGTATATGAACAGTGGAAGATTAAAAAAGAATATTAAAAAATACTCATTATACCCCCGCTTTAAAAAAGGGGGTGTACTGTTTTACCTCTGTCTGTCCATCCGTCCGTCAGTCCGTCCGTCCCATGAATATTTTTCGTCGCATTTTTCTCAGGAACTACAATACAAGGATTTCTGAAATTTGGTTTCAGAGTTTATCTAAGTCAGCTATACCGTGTGATGCGTTTTCAGATTGATCACTTGACAACTTCCTGTTTACCGAACACTTGTATGATTTTACATATGATAGCCAAGTTGAAAATTTTCGTCACATTTTTCTCAGGAACTACAATACAAGGATTTCTGAAATTTGGTTTCAGGATTTGTATAAGTCAGCTATACCGTGTGATGCGTTTTGAGATTCATCACTCGACAACTTCCTGTTTACCGAACACTTGCATATTTTTACTCTATTAATAGTATCCACTTGCGGCGGGGGTATCATCAGTGAGCAGAAGCTCGCAGTTTCACTTGTTTTAACAGAGTCGCAGTGCCAATTGAGATTTAGTAATCGAACAGACTAGGCCAATTAGGACCCCTTTTGGTCCAAAAATATAGAATTATTACATTTGGCAATTGCTTAAAAAGTAAACTCTCACGCTATTTATAAGAGAGTAGAAAGCGTGTGTTGAGACAAAATTTTCTTATTATTTGCTAAAATAAAGATTTTACTATGCTTTTTTTTTTAAATATAATAAACAAGAATGTGTCCACAGTACACCGATGCCCCACTCGCACTATCATTTTCTATGTTTAGTGGACCGTGAAATTGGAATAAATTCTCTAATTTGGCATTAAAATTAGAATGATGTTATCAAAGGGAACATGTACACTAAGTTTCAAGTTGATTGGACTTCTACTTTATCAAAAACTACCTTGACCAAAAACTTTAACCTGAAATTTGCACAGACCAGAAAACATAATGCCCCTCTACTATCGTAGGTGGGGCATAAAAAGTTGGGTCACTGTGATATTTTACAAGCTACGGATCATTGAAAATTGCCTAAATTTGGTTAGATTGTTCTTAAAAAAATACACTTGTGTGCATAAAAAAATTCTTTGAGATAGAATTTTGAATAATTGTGGGAAGATAGGTTTCATCATATGTTTTAAGAAATAAAAAAAAAACAATTGTGTCACTTAACTAGTTTTCTAGCTGCAAGTAATAATAATAAAAAATAAATCCCTATTAGTCAAGTATATGTTTTTTATTGAAAGAGTTATTTATCCTTAAATGGCTCATTTGAAAAGAAAAAAATCTTTAAAAAAAAGAGGACAATTGGGTTTTTTTTTATGAAATTTATGTTGCTAGATTAATACTTCAGAGGACACAAATCACCTTTTATTAACCGTTGCTCAGGAATATTTCTGTATCTAAGTAGTTGTTTAGAAATTTGTGAACTCAAATTGAAGTAAATGTTCATTTGTAACTTCAAGTTATTCTCAAATCAACCATCTTATATGGAAAATATGGTTATTTGTACAGATACATGTACATCAATTCGTATGTGCTAATTATATTATGTAGTAAAAATGTTTTTTTTTTACCGGAACCAAAACAAATAAAATTTTAAAGTGTCTATACTAAGGCTAGCAATGGTTTGAATTAAGACTTCTTTTGAGAGGGGGCCAAAACGCCCCTTTTCATAAGTACATTCTTCTTTGCCGATTTAGGCAAATAACAAGACCAATTGGTACTGTGAATGTACAATTCAAGATGGCGCTTTACCATGAATCTACCTTAGATTCATTTGACAACCCCTATTAAGAGTAAATACCCTTTAAGGTCAATTTGGGGTAACTATCGTTTATGTTAGTATAAACCTAAATACAGATATAAATATAGATAAGCTAAACATTTATAGCTACAAGAGTAACTAAAAAAGAGTACATAATTGGGATAAGGAAACAAGAAAAAATGCTGTTATTTGAAATTTTCTCCTTAAGTACTAGACTACTAAGTATTCATTAAAATGCAAACCGCCTATATGGAGTAAAATGAAATTTTCGAATATTTGAGCAAATGATTGAGTCTTGCTGGTAATTTTTACTATTAAGTTGTTCATTTATCCATATAACATCAATAAAAATAATGTTTTGTTACATTACTTTTCTACATGCGTTAAAGATTCAAGATTAAGAACATAAATGTAAAACAGGAGCCCCCTAGTTAATGATATGATGGTTGGACTGGTATTATTTTCGTAAAATTGATGAAATACTTTGGAAAAAACAGCATTTGTAATTCAAGCAAGAACAGGAAACAAAGTTGCTGGCGATTAACTGAAATTTACATGAGTAAACTCATGTATGTGAATTATTTAAGAAACACAATACCTGTTCTTTAAAGAAATTTGAGAGTCTAAATAGAAGAATGAATTAAACTTAAGTAAAGCACCAAAACAAGATGGTTGCTATGCGTTTTCTGATTATATAAGAATGGCTGGTAAAGTTTATGCTGAAAATATTGACCCCTCAACTTTTAATAAGGATGTATGCCATAATTCGTATCAATCTGAACCCAACTATGCATGGTTGCTAGGTACTTTTAAATCAAGTTAGGGTTGTTGCTAAGAATTTTTAACATGACCTTGACCTCTGGAATTTTGCTTTCAAACAAAATGTAAGCAAAATTATGTCTCAACAATTTTTCTAACTACATTTTGGGTTTATTTGATAAAATTTCTAACAAAATTAAATAAAAAAAGACCGAAGGTCAATGTCAAGGTCATAAAAAATCTTGACCTGAGTCATTTCGGGTCATTGAATGCACAACATGTCCCAAATGATTTTTATTTTGTATTTGTCACTGTTTTTAAACTATTCAAATAACAATGTTAAAAATTTTCTTCAAAATACCAAAAATAACACTTTTATGTTCCCATAGCAACCACCCTAGCAACCTATTTTTCAAACCTTTAATGATAGATTATTTCTAGGCAACAGCCATAATTTACATTTATCACTTTAGTATAATTGTTTGTGGATGCAAAAGTGTAAAATTATGTCATGCAAAATGCCTATAATTTGCCTTTTTGAATTCAGGGAAAATTCCACTATTTGAACCAGTGCTGCCCCCTTCTTCCGCTTTTGTCAGAAATAATTTTTATCTTTTATCTTAATCATAAAGTGTTATATTTTAATGATTATAGTTAAGATATTCATAAAACTTGAAATGTATGCATGAAAACTGCTGAAAATGGGTAATTTTTTTCCCTCAAAATATGCATTTTAGGGGCAAAATCCAAGGGGACCCGTAACCATGGCAACGGGGGCATAAAAAAAAATTTGTCAACATTTTTCTTGTTAGTTTATCGATAGCTACCAACAGACCAAGTTTCAAGAAATTCTGAGACTATGCGTGCCGCAACTTGGTTGGTGGTTACAGAGAACTGCTATTAATTAAAGCTGTTGTGTGAATTATACCACATCTTATTGATGCTAACGCCACGCAATGAAAGCAAACATCTGCATGGCGGTAATTATGATATTTTATTGAAGCTACTATGGTTGGAGGGGCATACATCAATGGTACAGCAGAATCAATGGGTAGAGATGGACTTCTATGGACCATTGGACCAATCGGATATAATCTTTCATTATTATTAGGTTTGTTTATTTTACTTTATATTAGACAGGCAAACATAATCAAGGATTGTGCCAAAATTAACGTATGTGGAAAAAAATGTATGCTTTTGTTTCGCAAGTTAATGGGATTACAATAACAGAAATAAAATTTATTAAAAAAATGGAAGTTTTGCAAAAATAACCTTCATAGATATGGACAACTAGGGATAAAACGAGTATGCATATCAAATAAAACAGAAAGTCTACGACAATCTAGTGAAAAAGGAGGTATACAACAAAAATAAGTTATATATATATGGACAACTAGAGATGGAGCGAGATGTGGAGTATGTACATCAATAGAACAGAAAGTCTGCGACAAAAATAAAAAAGTACATCGATGGAAAAAGGGAGATGTGGGGTAAACGTCAAAGAAACGGAAAGTCTACGTAAAAAACAACAACAAGAGGACAACATATAGATAAAGGGAGATGTGGGTAGACGTCATAGAAACGGAAAGTTTATGATAAAAAAAAACATGAGGACAACTTTGGGGAAAAGGAAGACATGAAGTTAACGTCAATGGATCAGAAAGTGTGCCAAAAAATAACCAAAGGACATCTAGGGATAAAGGGAAGTGTAAGATATACGTGAATAAAATAGAAAGTGCACAACAAAAATAATCAAAGGACAGCTAAGGATAAAGGGAGAAACATGACAAATGCCAATAAAACAGAAAATCTTCGACAAATATAACCAAAGACTGCATAGGGATATACAATATGTCAAATTTCGAATAACATTTAAATTTTCCCGAGACTATCAAAATGTTGCGAATCAAATCAACAGATAAAATCAAGATCTATGCTATTATTATAGATAGCAATAATTGATGTTGAACAAAACAGATAAAGGCATATTCGTACAGTATATCCTTGGAATTTATTTACAACCTTTTTTAGACTGTGCGTTTCAGAGCTTGACTTATGTTGAAGACAGTTATTGCCTGATGAAAACAGCATTCTCATCTTAAAATGTATTTTTTGTATTATCACGTTGTTGGTAACTGTCACAAAACGTATATACATAACCTCATAGTATTCAAGCTTATGCTCCACCTGTCATTAAAAAAGTTTAAATACAAAACAGTTATATACCAGTCATGCTTTCACAGAATTCTACACCTTTTTTATGTTAATATTTATATATAAATTCAGAACTAACTCTTTTGAGATAATATTTTTCGTTCATTATTCTATAAATGTCAAATAAGTCGATGTTCATGGTCGATGTTTTTTGGATTTTTGAATATTACAGAATATTGAATTAATGGTCTATGTTGGAAATCATCAATATTCTGATTGGTTACAAATGTTTGTTTGTTCGTTAGTAGTTTAACAGAATGCTCACGAAGGCTGTACTATTAACCATGGCCTTAGCTTTAAAGAAATTTGTTTTAAATCCATTAAAATATTTATTACATTACTCAAACTGCTGCTACATTAAACTTTGATAGTTGGATAGAATAAAAATTGAAAAACACTAAATTATTTAATCTTAATATGATCTATTAATTTTTTTCTTTAAAATATTATATAGAATATTAGAAAATTTTCTAAATTCGTACCTTACAACTAAGGATTTTATAACGTTTTTGAGACTGTAGTTGTTATTTAGCCAATCATTCAGTTATAAGATACCCCATCAAAGATTATAATTTCTAAAGAAGAGACAAAATAATTTTCATATTGAAACACCAACAATGACAAGATGGATGTATGTTTTACGTGGAAATAATTATTCTCATCTAGAATTTTCAACCAAGATTTAATTTATAAGATTAAAATGATATTGACATGATTTGCGTAATACTGGAATACCTTAGTAATTGGTATCTCCTACCCAAATATACGTAACGTGTAGGAAAGAATACACCTTTTAGATGGGCATCTGTAAATATTACCTCTGGGTATACCTGTGTCAGTATTAGGAAAGACTAGAAAATGTGTAGACTTTAAATGTATCATTAGAAATCAAACAAAGCATACATCAACATTGATGGAATAATTTGAAAATGGCAGTCATTTCCTGAACTGGAAAAAAATGGTAACATGATGTTAAAAGTGTTGAAACGTGATACAATTTCACGAAAACCCACTTTTAGATTCATCAGTAACAAACATGAACACATAGAACAATAAAAAAAATATCATTAAACACTAGTGTTCTCCCTAGGTATTATGAGTGACACATATAATGTTTGCACATATTTATACCTGAAACAACATAAAGATATGACTGCATGGTAAGTATAACTAATATCATCCTTTGCAACTGTCAAAAAAAGCTGATCTGCAGGGTCTTCCCTTTTACCACCATACATTGAACATCAATGTACATGATTCATGTACTGTGTAACAACTTAGATAAAGGAAATGAAAAAAACAACACTCGATTAACAAAATCTCTAGTTTTATACATATCTTGATTACCCTATTAGTCCATATCGCTAAAACGTGTTTGCCAAAATTTCACGAAAGCAAGTTTAAATACGAAAGAGAGAAGACTTCAAGGATACAATTTTACGGAAGGAAATTCCCGAACAATACTTCATTACTAACAATTAAATAATGCTTTAAAATGTTATTTATACTAGATATGATTTTCTGTAGGAAGAGAGATAACTTTCCTTGCACTACTTGTACCGTTATTCAATCCTTACGCATAACGTACCAGTTGTATATTCCAACATAAAGGTTCGTTATATATTTAAAGTTAAACTTTTTGATTTGAGCGTCACTGATTAGTCTTTGTAGATACATTCACAATTTAAATCATAATTATGATGAGTTTAAATTCAATGCATAACATTCGTGTATGCGGAAGAAAATGTAACAGGTTATTATTTCAACTTGGAAGTATTTTTAATTATGGAATTTGCATTATTTCTTGTGCTTGAAATTTTTGACATTTTTAAAATGTTCCGTGTGCGGCTTACACCACCTTCTTTTACAAAGAAGATAGCACATTTTCAGTAAAATGTACTGTGCCGTGCAAAACACTATCTATACAAAATACGTTGACGTTACGCCCGATATTCGGTATATAATTCATTTGACCAATTCTTGATGCATAAGTGGGACAAAGACAAATCAATTCTTCGTATTGTTATTTAGTAACATCGTTTGAATCGAAATTAAATAAAACCTGATTTTAATACATATAATATTATGTCTTATTATATAATTAAGCAATGCTTCCAGGTTCATAATGCTATTTTTCCGTGTATGGAAAGTGGTTATGGTGTTATGCGCCGCTAAATTCATCATGATACAGAATAAACATAGAATTTATTAAAAATTTCAAGCACAAGTTATTATGTTAATTCCATAATTAGAAATAATTCCAAGTTGAAATAAAAGCATGTTATGTGTACATGTACTTCTGTTTCAAATAAAGGCAACAGTAGTATACCGCTGTTCAAAACTCGCAAATATATGGACAAAAAACAAAATCAAACACGACTTGAGTAGGTAAATCCATATCGCCTGTAGTTTATTTTGACTAAAGTATATAATAATACGTCATTTTTTTTTATAGCCGCACTTATATATGTGCCAAAAGTCAGAAAAGCAGAATATACAACCATATTTGACCCTATACAAGAAAAATATGGGAATCGGACTGGTGGACTACTATTCATTCCGGAATTATTAGGAGATTTATTTTGGGAAGCAGCCATATTTAATGCACTAGGTTGTAGTATCTTAGAGATATCAAAATAAATAGATTGCATGTGCATCAACATCAAGTAAAATAGACAAAAAAAGTAACGAACAAAATCATAATCACTATAAGTATATATAAGTATTTGTAAAGTTTATGTTTTTTTAAATACTTTTTTTAATAAAGTTTTTGTAAAGTCAGTGATATGAACAAATAAGTGAATAATTATAAAAATTGTAGGAAGTAATTATTAAATTAGTTTTACGTATTCGGTCAATGACCAGGTTCATAATATATAAAAAATGTAATTACATACATTTGTCAGAAGTCAGTAGTTCAATGTGTTCCCTGTGAAATTGGATGTAACTTTTTGAATTGTGAACCTCAATCTTATGATTCATAATCATGAAGCCAATATATATTGCATTCCTTCCTCTTTATTTTCTATGTTTTTCTTACAGGAGCAACCGTTTCGATAATACTTGGACTTGAAATGTCCATTGCCATTATAGTTTCAGCAGTTATAGTTATTGTCTATACATTCTTTGGTGGTTTATACTCTGTAGCTTACACAGACGTTATACAGATGTTCTTTATTATCATAGGACTAGTACGTACAATTTTACTTACATATTTTCTTGGAGAAATATAATTCATAAAACAAAAATGCCAGAAATAAACAACTTAAAGATGTTTACTACAGAAAGTAAAATTAAAAACATTCATAAACAAGAATGTGCCCCAAGTACACGGATGCCCCATCTGCACTATCATTTTCTATGTTCAGTGGACCATGAAAATGGGATAAAATCTCTAATTTGGCATTAAAATTAGAAAGATCATATCATAGGGAACATGTTTACTAATGTTGAGTTCACACGTCATTCGAATTCGATTCGCATTAACTAATCCGAATTAGTTTAATTTGCATTCGAAACGTTTTACGTCCTAACGTCAATTCTAATTCGAATTACAATGCGCGTCAAATTTGCTTTACTGTCCAAACGTCGTTAACTTTTAATTCGTATTAACAAAAACGTATTTCTAATTCGAATTGGGTAATTCGAATTAGCATTGAATTGGAATCAATTCGAATTAAAAAAAAGAAGAGTGTGTGAACGCAGTTAGCGAATTCGATTCGCATTCGATTCGAATTCAATTCGAATTAAATGTGCGTGTGAACGAGGCATAAGTTTCAAATTGATTGGACTTCAACTTCATCAAAAACTACCTCGACCAAAACCTTTAACCTGAAGTGGGACGAACGGACGGTCGGACGAACGGACGGAAGGACGCACAGAGCAGAAAACATAAACCCTATAAATGGGGCAAAAAATTCCGTATACTGTTGAGGGATTTTCTCGCTGTGTTGAATACCAATTGGTGGTCATGGGGTTATTTCTGATAGTTGGTCGAGTTGTTGTCCCTTTGACACATTCCCCATTTCCATTCTCAAATTTTATCATAAATAACGTTTTTTTAAGCTTTAATAGATAGTATAAACTGTTAAAAGCAAACACTATCAGACATTCAAGATGAGCACTAGGGAACTCTTAAAACAGCTTTTGCCGTATTTGCGTTTTGAGGTAAATTTATTGTAAGAAGAAAGAATATGTAAATAGCAGAAATAATCAGTAATTTCAGATCATATTTTTTGTTGTATATTATCTTCCAATTTATAATGACTAATATGACCATTGTAACAGATTATATTAATATATTCAGATGAGCGAATCCCATGGGGTTTTAATTTCACGTCGTATACTTGTTTTCGATCGCGTGCCTAGACAGTAAATATATACAAAATACAAACCAATTTGAACATGGATGGAATAACAGATCAGTTATGAAAAAGTTTACTCTGTTGTATAATATGTACATTTTGTGTAATATTAAAGACTGTTACAACAGTTATCAACTAATTCATACCTAAAAGACATTTATTTTAAACAAGTTTTGTATTTTGATCTGTGACGTATCAATTTGAGAATTCCACAGTTCATATATGCAATTAAATAATTTCGGCAAAAACTCCTTTTATTAAATAAAATATTTATAACCATTGATGATTCATAGGATATTCAGTATTATGCAATTAGTTGGGTTGCTACATATACATACTGGCGTTGAAAATATTTAGAGGATATAATTATAAATAATGATCACTACATTATTAATGTACTATGCTTACACTTTTGGTTTTACTAATTGTTGAAGGACGTCGGTTGCCTATAGTTGTAAACTTCTTTGTCATATTGGTCTTTTGTGAAGATTTGTATAATTGGCAATGATAGTTTACCACATCTTCTATTTTTATATTTAAAGGTAATTGCACTACCATTTGCCTGGACAAATCCCGCGGTTGATTTCAGTAGAATAAGTAATACATGGCAGGGAGAAATGGATAGTAACCAGATTGGTATATATATTGATACATGCCTGTTAACACTTGGTGGATGCCTTACCTGGCAGGTAAGCAATACTTAATCATAAAATAAAATACATAAAGGCAACATTAGTATTTGATGTTCAAAAGTAATAAATCGATTGAGAAAAAAAATCCGAATAACAAACCAAAAACCGAGTGAAACACTTCAACTATAAGAGGAAAACAAATGAATAACAGGAACACCGAAGTGCAACAAAAAACAAACGCCAACATACATAGAAATGAACTATTTGATAACTACGGCCGTATTCCATACTTGGTACAGGACATTATGAGAAAAATGGTGGGTTGAACCTGGTTTAAAGGCATGCCAAGCCTCATGCATGCTTTATGACAATGTTGAAACAAAATATCACACTAACGCTATTTGACAGAAATACAACACAAACACACACAAAAACATTCATAACAGAGAAACGCACAAAAAATGATATAAAAGTCAACACAACATGCAAACTATCTACGGATTTATTCAATATGTGGTATATTGTGACAATGAAATTTTAAGTAAATGTTGTGTTAAAGTCATAAGAAACCTAAAATTAAAAAAAAATAATGCATATGTTTTTTTATAACTCAATGGATAGTTTGCATTATAAAACTTATGTACATATACTTTTTTCTGAAGAAAATTCTTTAATTTGTTCATATTTAGAAGAAGTTTACTTTATCTTAATTGCCTCCTTCCAGCAATTCCCAGACATACTTTCCCTATCCAAAGTGACCTTAGTGTGACCCATCTCGTAAAAATCTGATGATCGCAATACGCATGGATGTCCTTAAAATAAACTATTATCTGATTGTACATGTTAAATATGTGCTCGATATCAATGCTTTTTGTTGATTGTTGACAAACAGGTGACAATTGTTAAACTTCGGCTTCAAAACACAAACTTTAATTACCTGTAATATTTTCACAACGACACTGACCGATTTAAAAAAAAATGACGATTATACGAAATGTATGCGAAAAAATGATAAATTCGAGCACAGAAGACTAAGTTTATGATGTTTGTATGCATTGGTTCAAGAATTGGAATAACATTATTGTTCACCGGTCATTCGTTTCATATGACTTTAATACTATTCTTTTCCAAATATATAGATATATATAAATGAAGATATGGTATGATATTCGTTGAGACAACTCTCAACAAGAGACCAAATATGATCGTTTACGTTATGAATTGCAAATCTAAATGTCACATTAGGCGTCACATATTTTGTCTCAACCATCAGCGCCATTGTATTCCATAAAATTAATGTTTTAAAGCTGTTTTATAATTTATTTCATTCGTGATGTCGATATAATAAATTCGATATAGGTTTGATGCCTTATTAAATTTAAAAAAAAAAGTGACTTCAAAAGTCTAAAAACACTAGAAAAACAAATGGGAATTGAATTGCATGAACTGACGGCATTTTATTCTTACTTGTTTGAACGAAGCCAACAAGTTAAGGTCAATAACGTCATGTCAAATACTAAATGCATATTTACTGGAGTACCACAAGGTTTTATCATAGGCCCGCTGTTATTTATTTCATATTTCAATGATGTATCACTAAACATTGAACATTCATTAATAGATTATATGCAGATGATTCTACATTACATAGTAAAGGTAATGATGTACTCCAGTTAACTGCTAACCTTCAAAATGATATTCATGTAATTGAAAACTATCAAATACCATTTATTATATAAGATAAGAAAATATTTACATACATATGCATATGCGTATTATCGATTTAAATGCTTTAATTCTACCATTATTTGATAATGGTTGCAATATATAGGGAAGTTGTTATGAAAGTGGAATAAATAAACTTAATATGTTATTAAAGCATTCTGCTAGGACTATAGTAGTCCGAGATCACTCTGACGTCCGACGGCTGATTTGCCAGACAAGCTGGGGCCGTGGGACGTCAGAGCTCGTTCCATATCAAAAAGTGGGTATTTGCCCACCCAAAATAGATGCGCTGCTTGGTCGCTTCTGGAGCCGACTGAGGGCCTTGGAATTATATGAATCGGACATCAATCTCTTAATTTTTAATTTATCTCTTCATTTATGTAAGTTTCACCTACCTGTCAACTTTTATTTTCTCATTATTAGACAATTTTCACAGTGAGCCATCGATTCTGCATATTTACTATAGTTGAAGCTGACATGTTGACATCATCCAGTTTATTGTTTGATAGTGTTTACTAGTTAAATGTGGAAAAACGCATTCAATACCATAAGGCAATATAAAAAAGAAGATGTGGTATGATTGCCAATGAGACAACTGTCTACGAGAGACCAAAATGACACATACATTAACAACTATAGGTCACCGTACGGCCTTCAACAATGAACAAAGCCCATACCGTAATAGTTAGCTGTAAAAGGCCCCGTTAAGACAATGTAAAACAATTCAAACGAGAAAACTAAAGGCCTTATCTATATAGAAAAAATGAACAAAAAAAATATGTAACACATAAACAAACGACAACCACTGAATTACAGGCTCCTGCCTTGGGACAGGCACATAGTATACATAAATAATGTGGCGGGGTTAAACATGTTAGCGGGATCCTAACTCTCCCCGTAATCTGGGACAGTACAACATAAGAACAAACTATAAAAATCAGTTGAAAAAGGCTTAACTCATTAGATGGAAAAAAAATACAAGTGGACGTGGCTGGGTAAAAGTACTTAAATAATATTTAAATCATTAAATGATATGGTCCCTAACTATTTACACTAACATTTTCATTTTACTCATAATTAAAATCATGACTTACGTTCAGCTGGTGAAAAGATAGTAAATCTTCCTAAACTGAAAACAATTGTTTTAAAGAAAACATTTACATGTCCAGGTTTTCAAATATGGAACAGTTTACCAATTGAAATTAAAATGAGTAATACACTTGTATCTTTTAAAACAAAATGTTACAATTTTTTCATCAATTGTTCAAATTAATATGCTTTATAATATTATTAAAAAAAATACAATTATATTTAGTGTATAATATATCATTATAATACTGGATGTACTTATAAATATGTTATTATTATTTTGAGGACTCTCGGGAAGATTAGTTTTAACTAATGGGATCATCCTCTTGAAATAAAGATTGTTTAGAGCGGAATAAAAGGATATGGCATATTAATTCATGGCGTAATATCATCAGACGAACACATCGCTCAGAGTGACAGCGCTGCTACTTTTATTCGTCTGGTCGAAGGCTAAACGTTTCACAACTCTCTAGAATTTTATTCAAACGGAACTTTCTTTGATATGTATCGAAAAAGCTACTTTTGTCTTTGGGTCGCACAAATGAGGATTATATGAAAATATTACAAACTGTAAAGGGAAAGAATCTATCAAATACTGTCAAAAAGTATAACAAAAATACCAAACTCAAAGGGGAAATATAAAAGAGGAAGTTCATAAAATCTGACAAAATCAATTAAGTGAAAACCACTGCCATAGTACTTACTTGATACACTTACTTACTCAGTTTCCTCAGAAGATGATGGGTGATACCTGGTTTCATAGCTTCGGTTTTATAATTAGCTAATATATAATTTGCCGACAATCGTAACTGCAAAACTCATTTTATTCGGAACATATAAAATAGATGTAAAGTAGCAGCTATTTTTTTTATATTCCAGGCGTTTTACCAACGAATTTTAGCATGTAAATCTGTAACCATTGCTAAAAATTCTGCGTTATTGGGAGCTTTTATTTCATTTTTGATGGCGATACCACCTGCTGCTTTTGGTTTTATTGGTGCTGCCACTGGTATTTATAAGATAATTCTAATAAGTTTGTAATACAGTATATACGTAAAAATCTGATGAGGTTATAACTATAGTCAAAATATTGGGAATATCTTTATATGACACCATTTCATTGATATTGGCAACAACCCGTAGTTTTTTCCTAGTTTTTTTTTTACACCGAATGCAACTTATAAATGAATCTGTACCTGTCGACACATGTAAAACAACGTGCACAACTTTTTGTAATTTATTTTTATTTCATTTGAATATACACCAAGCATTGTGATACATATAGATTTTACCACTGCATCGAGTTTAATACGATATTTATCCACTCGAGACATTTAAATTTTCAAATTTAAAGTCTGAGCCGCCTCGGCGAGGTAATTTAACTTTCTAACATTATGCAGGCAAACTTATTCCTTCTTTTCGAATGATCTGCAAAAAGATGTGTTCTTTTAATGTGACGTCATCAGGCATGGTCGCCTTTTTTCATGCCGTCACAATAGGAAATTCAGAGGAAAGCAAGAAAATTCGACGTCACAATCGGATTTTAACCAATGAAGTACTGAGATCAAACGAACCAGACGTTGATCAAAAAAATTTTATACAATGGGTGCAGAAAGGGAAAAATTGACGAAGAATTAGAGAAATATAGATTCTACCACTACATCGAGTGTAATACGATATTTATCCACTCGAGACAGTTCAATTTTCAAATTTAAAACGCGAGTCTTGGACGAGCGTTTTAAATATTTAAAATTTAACTGTCGAGAGTGGATAAATATCGTATTACACGAGATTTGGTGGTGGAATCTGTTTCTCTAATGATTTTCTAACATAATGCAGGCAAACTTATTCCTTCTTTTCGAATGATCTGCAAAAAGATGTGTTCTTTTAATGTGACGTCATCAGGCATGGTCGCCTTTTTTTTTATACCGTCGACCTAGGAAATTCAGAGGAAAGCAAGAAAATTCCACGTCACAATCGGATTTTAACCAAGGAAGTATTGAGATCAAACTAACCACACGTTGATTAATTTTTTTTATACAATGGGTGCAGAAAGGGATAAATTGACGAAGAATTAGAGAAATAAATATAAAAATAATTCATAATACATGTATTGATATTAAATTTTTCAATAACAGTTCTAAAATTAAAAAAATAGATATGCTAATTGTTATAAATTTTCCACTTGATCATACACATCATTTATCACTCTTGGTTAGAATACCTGAATATGCTGCTAAGGTTAATGATGGCATCAGCCTTCTCTTCTAGCCACATGCGTCACTGCCTATATTATGATGTTGAACATGAGAGGTACCAGGAGGCCACCAGATATCATTAACAGATAAGGGTCAGACATGACATGTTGGACAGAAGCACAAAATAAATGTCAAGGGGAGATAATTCAAATACAATCAAACAAAAACAAGTATATCAATACATATAATAACAATATCAATAAACATAGATGGTACTTTTAAGATGTACACAAATCACTGTCCAGTTGTGATGTGCATCAACATAATTTTAATTCTACATGAACTATTATAAAGCCTTTTAAAGTAAGTACAAGATAGAAAGAACTCTCCTCACATGTGAACTAAGTTTTTTTTTATTAATTCCCATTTACTATCAAATCTCTCTCTTGCTTTAGGGGATCTATAAAAGGAGGTAGATATTTTTTCTATTCGGTAGGAATTTTTAATCATAGTTATGACACCTATAAGAGTCGGTAATGAAAAGAAAAATCACAAAAATACTGAACTCAGAGGTAAATCAATTTGGAAAGTCCATAATCACATGGCAAAATCAAAAAACAAAACGCATCAAAAACGAATGGACAAGAACTGTCATATTCCTGACTTGGTACAGGCATTTTCAAATGTAGAAAATGGTGGATTAAACCTGGTTTTATACCGCTAACCCTCTCACTTTAATAACAGTCTCATCAAATTCCGCTACATTTACATGATGCGTTAAATAAACAGTCACAATTAATAAAATAGTCAAAAGTGTCTGACGTCAGAAAAATTATATACGTCACATAAATTTGTCGTTCAATGTGCATACAAACAATTTTAAAATTTACATAGGCAATGTACGCATACAGGGTTAAAAAATCAAAAGTATGTAAGAATAAATTACAGAAATAGACCGAGATTCAAACTAGTCCAAAAGTTATACATAGAATTTATGAGAATCCAAAACTTTTAAAAGGGAACAATTTAACATGACACAAAAACATCTACTACTTACGAACACATGGATTGATTTGAGTGTCTGACGTCAGAAAAATTATATACGTCACATAAATTTGTCGTTCATTTAAGCGACATGTATAAATGTAATACAACGTGCACAACGCCTTTTTTCATGCCGTCACAATAGGAAATTCAGAGGAAAGCAAGAAAATTCGACGTCACAATCGGATTTTAACCAATGAAGTACTGAGATCAAACGAACCACGCGTTGATCAAAAAAATTTTATACAATGGGTGCAGAAAGGGAAAAATTGACGAAGAATTAGAGAAATATAGATTCTACCACTACATCGAGTGTAATACGATATTTATCCACTCGAGACAGTTCAATTTTCAAATTTAAAACGCGAGTCTTGGACGAGCGTTTTAAATATTTAAAATTTAACTGTCGAGAGTGGATAAATATCGTATTACACGAGATTTGGTGGTGGAATCTGTTTCTCTAATGATTTTCTAACATAATGCAGGCAAACTTATTCCTTCTTTTCGAATGATCTGCAAAAAGATGTGTTCTTTTAATGTGACGTCATCAGGCATGGTCGCCTTTTTTTTATACCGTCACAATAGGAAATTCAGAGGAAAGCAAGAAAATTCCACGTCACAATCGGATTTTAACCAAGGAAGTATTGAGATCAAACTAACCACACGTTGATTAATTTTTTTTATACAATGGGTGCAGAAAGGGATAAATTGACGAAGAATTAGAGAAATAAATATAAAAATAATTCATAATACATGTATTGATATTAAATTTTTCAATAACAGTCTAAAATTAAAAAAAATAGATATGCTAATTGTTATAAATTTTCCACTTGATCATACACATCATTTATCACTCTTGGTTAGAATACCTGAATATGCTGCTAAGGTTAATGATGGCATCAGCCTTCTCTTCTAGCCACATGCGTCACTGCCTATATTATGATGTTGAACATGAGAGGTACCAGGAGGCCACCAGAGATCATTAACAGATAAGGGTCAGACATGACATGTTGGACAGAAGCACAAAATAAATGTCAAGGGGAGATAATTCAAATACAATCAAACAAAAACAAGTATATCAATACATATAATAACAATATCAATAAACATAGATGGTACTTTTAAGATGTACACAAATCACTGTCCAGTTGTGATGTGCATCAACATAATTTTAATTCTACATGAACTATTATATAGCCTTTTAAAGTAAGTACAAGATAGAAAGAACTCTCCTCACATGTGAACTAAGTTTTTTTTTTATAATTCCCATTTACTATCAAATCTCTCTCTTGCTTTAGGGGATCTATAAAAGGAGGTAGATATTTTTTCTATTCGGTAGGAATTTTTAATCATAGTTATGACACCTATAAGAGTCGGTAATGAAAAGAAAAATCACAAAAATACTGAACTCAGAGGTAAATCAATTTGGAAAGTCCATAATCACATGGCAAAATCAAAAAACAAAACGCATCAAAAACGAATGGACAAGAACTGTCATATTCCTGACTTGGTACAGGCATTTTCAAATGTAGAAAATGGTGGATTAAACCTGGTTTTATACCGCTAACCCTCTCACTTTAATAACAGTCTCATCAAATTCCGCTACATTTACATGATGCGTTAAATAAACAGTCACAATTAATAAAATAGTCAAAAGTGTCTGACGTCAGAAAAATTATATACGTCACATAAATTTGTCGTTCAATGTGCATACAAACAATTTTAAAATTTACATAGGCAATGTACGCATACAGGGTTAAAAAATCAAAAGTATGTAAGAATAAATTACAGAAATAGACCGAGATTCAAACTAGTCCAAAAGTTATACATAGAATTTATGAGAATCCAAAACTTTTAAAAGGGAACAATTTAACAGGACACAAAAACATCTACTATCTACGAACACATGGATTGATTTGAGTGTCTGACGTCAGAAAAATTATATACGTCACATAAATTTGTCGTTCATTTAAGCGACATGTATAAATGTAATACAACGTGCACAACTAGTGAAGAATATATTGTGTAATCTTTTGTAAAAGGTTGATTGTGATTTCGCTTCAGTTTTCTGTATAGCTTTTACTTTATCATTATTATTCTTAGTCCTCAGAAACTATTCTGAATTTCATTACAAATCTGTGTCGTTATTGACACCATTGTTGAACATAAAAGACAAGATTTCAGTCGTACGTATCGATGAAATGCGCGTTATTTTGTCAATTATCAATTGTCAATTAGTATGAAATCGTTGTGAATCTAATGATAGCTGTTCACATTCTTCTTTCATAAGTTACCGTGACTCGAATCGAATGAGAGAACCAGCATAATTATTTTCTATGGATCTTTTTGCAGATTGGAACATGACTGCGTATCCACAAAATTCCACATTATCTTACGAAGATTGGGCATTTATATTACCGATGGTTATGGAATATTTATGTCCATTAACAGTCTCGGTCATAGGATTCGGAGCAATCAGTGCTGCAGTTATGTCGTCTGCAGATTCCATTGTCCTGGCAACAGGCTCTGTATTCAGTAGAAATATTTACCAAAACTGCTTTAGACCTCAGGTAATTATCATGTAGCTAGAATATAAAAAGAGGTTTGGCATATGGCAAAATTGGGGGTACTTTGCTAATTTGCATCAGGGCCATTTTGACTTAACATGACGACAGCCTGTACAAAAGGATTATATATGTTTCTTAAAAATAAAAATGCGTATATGCCAATTCCTCTTCTGTATCAATAATTTGTCCGCATATAGGTGAACTGTACATCATGCTTATAGGGTTCTGCTCGTGTACAAATGAACATTGTCTACTTTAAAAACTTTCGGCCTTTTGTTCTGGTTTTTTTTAAATAGGAAGCGTAACCGTAGTAAAATTGCTATATAAAATAGCGAAAATTCATAAAATATCGTAGACAAGCAAGGTTCAAAACAGAAATTTAAGATATAAAAAGTTATTGTTCATGATTTGTCTGCATATAGGAAAACAACAGGAACACCGAAATGCAAACAACAAACACCAACACACAAAGAAACAAAGTATTTGATAATAGCTGCCATATTCCTGACTTGGTACAGGACATTTTAAGAAAACATAGTGGATTGAACTTGGTTTAATGGCATACAAAACGTACCGCTTTATGACAATGTTTGAAATATCGCTAAAACACTAGTGACAGAAATACAACACAAACAGTTACAAAGTTAACACAACAGATCGGTACGAAAAACAAACACAACTAACATAAAAACAGTGGATATAATTCACCATGAGGATGTTCTATTAGAATTCTCTCTCCAATATCTGCATCAGGAACAATAACATTAGATTTATGGCCATATTTCTGATTTTTCATAGTATCATTTGTTTTACTATTATCTTCCACATCATGAATGTCGTTAGGTCTATAACCAATTGTTCAACTCTGTTCCTGTACATAGCGTTGGTAGATGATATACAATGTACTTGTGTTAACCCTTTGAGTACATTCCCGGAACATATTTATGGAGAACACTTGTCTGTATTTTTATTAGACTAGTAAATTATTTACTTTGGACCCCATTGTATGCCGACCCGGTTCATGACAAGGTATGGATGTCCCGGAATAGGTATATTATACTTTCAAAAAACGTTTATTGGAAGATACCAACACTTTGTTGATAAATAGTTCGTATCAACTTCACAAATAATACATGTTGGTCTTGATATTATATATATTCTAGGTATTTATGTTGGTTATCATCTTAATAACGTGTAATCTTGTTCTTTTATTTGTCTGTAACTTATTCTTCTTTTTTTTGTGTATAATATTACTGTTACTGGTTATTCCATTTGACGTGGCTCGGTACTTACGCTTCTCGTCATTATGTTGTCGTGCTGGTCTTCCTCCTATTCTCACTTTTTGTAAATACTATTTCTTCTATTCCCACTTGCAAATAACAATAGTTGTTTTGATAAATAATTTGTTTTTATAACAATCAAGGTTAATTAGAATTTCACCTAAGATTTACCTGTAGGCCTTCTTCCACCTCCCCATTGTGAGCGGGGGACAACAGTTATATACATGTTATGATTGACAATTCATAAATTTGTACAAGTGGCTAATGGAAGAGGTCTATAATGTTAAATAAAAATAACATGACTTGGATGGAGAGTTCCCTCATTGGCACTCATGTCACATCTTCTTATATCTATTCACCTGTTATTTACCTGTTAAAAAATCGGCGCAAATGAAAGAAAATATCGGCGCAAATGAAAGAAAAAATCGGCGCAAATGAAGTGCAAATCGGCGCAAATGCAAAACGCCGTTACATATTTGTTACACTGTTTAGGTATTATACGTTTGTTTATTTGTAATATGTTTCTTTTTTCACCAAAGAAATACTTAAAAGTAAAGAAAAAAATTGATAAATAGATTGGACTCAGATTGTTTTTTTGAATTTGTACTTAAAATTCAAGAAAAATTATTATAAATTAATAGATTGGAATCAGATTTATTTCAAAAACTACCGTTGAAGCTGTCATATGAAAATTTGGTTGGTTAAACCATTGTTGAAACCATTTTTAATAAACGGGATCTTTTGTATGGTTATCTCAAACATGTATTAGTGACATTTAATTAAAAGAATACAATTAGAACATCACTCCAAGATCAGTTTCAACAAACATGGTTTTCAAATGTTCAAGTATGTTCGATGGCATTAAATTATCGATTTTGTAAGGATACTTTTGGCTTTGAGAACTTTTTGATATTTTAGAATTTCGTGATATTTATACTTTATGCAAATTTAGAACCATCAACCATAAATTACCCATTGAGATAGGGAGATGGACAAATATTCAGAGAGATAGACGAAATTGTAAATTATGTAACTCATGAGGTCTTAGAGATGAGTATCATTATATTTTGATGCGCAACCAGGTAGTCACACCAGTAGAGTTTGATGATGCAGCCTCCCACCGTCTTCACGTGGAATAGATTGATAAACTTTAATAGAGTTGTATACAGTGATTGCCTAATGTTTGTGCTTCAAATGTATACTGTGTGATTTCATTTAGTGCTGTTGTATAATTTGTGTTTTATTTTGCTTGCTTGAATCTACAGTTGAAGTAATAAAATAATTTACTTATATTTGTTTAAAAAAAAACAAAATTTATACAGATGCAAAAATAACTTACTACTTGTTCTAATATAGAAAAAAACACTGGTCAATTAACAGTTGATTAAAAATGTTTGTACAGTATAATCCTTTGTTTGCACAAGTTTTCCTCCTATTCCCACATAAAATTTTACCTTTTCTTACCAGATTTATAAAAAGTGGGAATAAAGGGAATGAACCGTCGTGCTATGGTACATTTTTGGATCTTTGTCTGTCGTTTTTGCTATTGTGTGTTGTGTAAATACCTTTTATCGTTTATTTTGTAGTGATGAAGATTATAATACAACGTTGACACTTGTACCCCTGTTTGTTTAGTTCACACATCGTTGTCAATAAAATGAAATTTTATGCGACCGTCATACAAGTGGTTAAGTGAGCATCATACACAAGCTTATTCCATCATTTTCTATATTTTCTACGGAGTTCGGTATTATTTTTCCTTAACTTTTTTCCTTAAAATATTTGACTAATAAGCTTCTTCGTCGCTCCAGTTTTTTTTTATCTATTGGTAACATGCTCAGGTCCTTATCACGTTCTATCATGAGAATGTAAACGTAAATCGACAGCAAAATAAAAGAAATAATGAAAAAAATCTAGATGTCATTGTACATTTGGTTGCTAGCATAATAAAATGTCTCTAACATGTCTTAACGTCAAAATCGCTGTTAGTATACAAATGAATGACTCAAGAAAGTATTTTATTTTCAGGCATCTGATAGAGAACTTACATGGGTTCTTCGTTTTACTATAGTAGTTGTGGGGACTCTTGGTGCTGTCATTGCTATATCTGCCAACAGTATTTATGGGCTGTATATATTGTGCGCTGATGCTATGTATGTTGTTCAGTTTCCTGTTTTAACATGTGCATTGTGGGTACCGTTCGCGAATACATATGGAGCCATCAGTGGACTTGTTGTAGGAACCACACTACGTGTATTAGGAGGTGAACCAGTGTTGTCATTTCCGGCTATAATTAAGTACCCTGGGTATAATGATACACTAGGCCAGATATTTCCCTTCAAAACCTTTGCAATGTTGTCGTGTACATTTTCACTACTTTCTATCTCATATTTGACAGAATATTTGTTCACAAAAAGAAAACTTTCAAAAAAGTTTGATATCTTCAACTGTTATGGACCTACATCAAGCCAATGTAAAAATGATGGAAGCGACATTTCAATGACTGTTAAAGCTGAAGATGACGTCCAAAATGAAACGGAAATTTTTTTGAACAATTGATATTTTAACAACGACTATGGTATTTTTTTTTAATATAAAATGTGGTTTTTAACCTTATGGAGTTGAATTTTATACCAAACACACATTCCCTTTCTACACTATATATTTTATAGTAACGGTAAAATGAAAACACATGATGTGTAACTAAAATGGGTCTAAAATAAATAACCAAGAATATCTTAATTAATGGTAAACTTTGGCGTTCACTGCCGGAGAACATTAATCTCTCATTTCGGTTCTGTACATTTAAATTGACTGTTTGAGAACAAACAAGTGATGGAGCATATATTACGACGAATGAAGTAGCTGTATTGATATAACAAATGATATTGCTAACAGTCAACTGCTATTATTAGTAGCACGTTAGTTTTCTTACATAATGATATTTCTGTAAAGTATATATATTAGCTGTCAAAATGCATCGCATACTTTTGTGATGTAAACGACAACCAATCATACTCAAACGACATGAACCCTAACGTAATGAATGGTGCAACCTTATGAAATTATAAATAACCTCAAAGATACCAGGATTAAATTTTGTATTTACACCAGTCGCGCGTTTTGTCTTCAAAAGACTCATCAATGACACTCGAATCCAAAAAAGTTAAAAAGGCGAAATAAAATACGAAGATGAAAAGCATAGAGGACAAAAAATCTTAAAAGTTTTACCAAATACAGCTAAAGTAATCTATTCCTGAGGTAGTAGAAAAGCCTTAGAATTTCAAAAAATTAATAATTTGGTAAACAGTTAATTTATAAATATGACCATATCAATGATAATTCATGTCTATAAGAGGTATTAGTAAAATGTTTGGCACTTCGTAAGCTCAGTTACATTTTAATGGTCTTTATTTTCACATAAATTAAAAAATTCGTTCGACCCTTTAATTGATTGGATGTCTCGTGTTATTTGATTGTATATTGGTAAGGTTTTTTTTCGCTAGAACATTTTGTCCACGCGCTTCAACTTCCATTGACAAGCTTATGTTTAAATATAAAGTTGCCCGTAAAAACGTTTGACAAATATTTTAGAATTCATACAACATTTTAGACAATTTTAAATATTGGCGAACAGATAGAAGGTGTCTGACAAATCTTAAAATGATGACACCTTACATCTCCTTGCTTTTAAGTTGCTGGTCAAATACAACGTCTTTCTGTATAATAGTGAGTCACAGCGAAAAGTGTGACGGAAATGTTTTTTGCTGAATGACCGTGATGATATGACATGACATGCTGCAAAAAATATAATGCTTAATATTGATTATATTTTTTCTACTTTTATATTTAATAGAAAGAGAAATATCGGCTTAAACAAGGAAGAAAATGGATAGCGTATTCGAAATCGTTACATTATGAGATTAAGAATTAAGGATATGTCAAAGAAACAACAATCCGGTCAAAGAAAAGATAACAGCCGAACGAAGGCAATGGGTCGTCAAAGCAGCATGAAAATCCCTCATCTGGAGATGGGCCTCATCTTGTTCCAAAAAAAATGAAAACGGTACTAGCTAAGTGAAAATGGACGTCATACTAAACTCCAAAACATATAAATGAACTAAAATAAAAAATCAAGACAAAAAAGGCTTAGCCTAGAGGCTCCTTACTAGGGGCAGGCGCCAAATTGTGGCGGGTTAAGCTTAATTTATTGATGAAAAGATTTTTTGGTTTGAATATTTTCAGCATTTTAAAACAGTAAAATAACATGAAAGCTGCTATTTTTTTTTTTCATATTCCAGATATTATTTTATGAAGATCGTAGTAATATTGTGTAAACTTTATGACGATAATTAATTCTGTATCTGTACGGTTGTTATTGAAAGATTAATAGAAAATTAGTATTAATACACATGTGTGTGACAACATTTATTCGGAGTGTATATAGTGATATTTTCAGAAGTTGCAGACAAATAATACTGCTTTTGCTTTTGTGTTTTGATGTTGTTAAATTATTATTATGTTTTGCAACATAATTCACACAAAATACTAAACACTGTAAATATTGTGAATACAGAACTAATTGAAGTTCGACAATGAAGCCATATTTCCTGATACAAAATCACCTTCTGTTCTTATTCAATACTTCAAACGAACATAAAGCATTTACAAAGTAAAAACTCAACACAGTTTTTGGTTATCAGCTCGCCCCGACAGCACAGAAAGCTTATTTTTTATTATATACAATAAACAAATGTCCAATTTGCTGTCATCGACCGCCGCCATCACATATAAACACAATCTACAATAGAAAAATGTTCTATAAGTTGAAGAAAAAATCATTTCGATTTACATACATGTATTTTATCAACTATTTTCTACATAACATACTGATTCACATTCCTATGAAGTCTTAATAAAAGGGGTGGGTGGGTGGGAAACGAACCTTTCTGTCGGATAGGCGAACCTCGAATGACAATTCTAGATATCTTATTATAATTTTAGCGCTAAAATTCTAGCATGAATATATAGGGTCACGTGATTGAACCAACATGAAGTGTTTTTTCGTTCCACAAAATTTCTTCGAGTTTGGATAGTTTTACTTGTGATATGGAATTTATCTTTCGCAAAACGTAAATATCTTGACTTTAGTATACAGTTTTGTGTAAAATTTGAATATTTTGGAGGTGTCTAATGCACATTTTATAAGAACTTATTAATATTTTCTTTGTTCATTGAGACCTTGGCTCGAATATACCCAGGGGCGAAACTTTACGGATAAAACAGTTCACAACGCCTTGAATGAAGTTGGACTTTGTACCTATGTGAAATGTGTAAAATCAACTAACTGTATAGTAAATTTGACCTATGACCTCTGTAAAAATGTCTCTAAACGAAACCGGTAAACTTATAGAGGAAACCCGCAAAATAATTGAGACTGGACAAGATGGCCCTAATAATATGGATCTACTTAATATGATCCTGAAAGTTGTAACTAACATTGATTCCAGAGTTCAAGGAATGGAAACGAAACTTGACAAACGTATAGATGACCTTCACCAATCTATGCTGTCAGTGTCTGCAAGAGTTAGAACTTTTGAAACTAAGACAAGTGAAATCAACGTTCAGCTTGCTGATTGTCAGGCGAGTTGTCAAGGCGTAAGCAACCTTTTTGATGACATTCAAACTCGATCCGAACAAATTTTGAGAAAAGTTATTCACCACAATGGAAGAATTACTCATCTAGAACAAAGTCCCAAAGAACAACTAGAGCTTCCTCTCAATGAAATTAATAAACTTAAAGATTCGATCTTAGATCTACAATGTAGGTCAATGAAAAACAATTTGATTTTTAAAGGTTTAGCCTTTGCAAAATATGAAAATTGTGAACAAAAGCTGCAGAACTTCTTGTACGAAGAACTTGATATACAACACCCTATTGAGTTTGGAAATGTCCATAGATTTGGAAAGAGAAGCCTAAATAGAGCACGACCAATCATAGCTCGGTTTCTGTATCATCGTGACATAGAACACGTTCTTAAAAATGCGAACAAGTTACGAGGTAAACCTTTCGGAATACAGGAACAGTTCCCTGCTGAAATAGAAGAAGAACGAAAAAGGCTTTATCCTATTATGAAATTGGCAAAACAGGACGGAAAACTTGTCAAAATGTTTCGAGACAAGTTATATATCGATGGGAAACTGTTTATTCCAAGATCAAATACAGAAAACCCCACTCCGCAAAACCAAGAACCAGTACCAACAGAAATACAGCGCGAAGGTAGCGGAGAGAACACTGGATACAGGGACGTTCTGATGACTCCATCCAATGATACACAGAATGGACGATACAAACGACAGCGTGCAGGGTCTAGTCCTGGGACACCTCATTAGAAATGCCAAGGAGAATATACATTTATCAGTGTAGACGAATCAGAAAAAGACAATGATCCATCTGTTAATAACATTAATATAAATAACCATAATAATGATACATGTCAAACTAAAGATAATAATGTTTTGAATATTATAGGTCTAAATTGTTGTGGAATTAAGAAGAGATTAAAATATGAAGAATTTGAAAAACTAATAAGAAAAAATGACATAATTTGTTTAGTAGAAACCAAAACTGATGATATTGACACAATTAAGTTAACAGGATATGAATTTCATATGAAAAATAGAAAAGCTATAGCTAAAACTCGATCTGGGGGTATCATTCTTGGCTACAAAAAAGAAATAGCAAGTAAAATAAAACCTTTATCTACACATTGTAAATACGTGCTTTGGTTTAAAGTCTCATCTGACCTCTTAAATTTAGATCAAGATATTGTTATAGGTATAGTATATATACCCCCTGAATATACTGCATTTTCTTCACATGATGCATTTAGTCAACTTGAGGACGAGTATACAAATTTCTCAAAAAATTACAAATTCGTAGCCTTAATTGGAGACTTTAACGGACGAACGGCCAACGACGATGATTTTTTACATTCAAAAGAAACGCATGGAAACAATGCGGCGAATTTTGTAGAAAACGATGTTTTAACGCTTGACTTATTGAATATACCACGAAAAAGAAATAGTTTAGACCCTCTTAGAAACAGGTACGGAAACAAAATTTTAGATTTTTGCAAAGGAAATAACTTGTTTATTGTAAATGGTAGAATAGGTGAAGACAGAATGACAGGACAGTTAACATGTAAAAATGCTAGCATTGTAGATTATTGTATAAGTTCTACAAGTTTATTGAAATATTTTAGAAATTTTTGTGTACTTGATTTTAGTCATTTTTATTCAGATGTTCATTGTGCACTAGCAATTTCATTGTCGGGGTTATCCCTGAAAAATGTAGAGGAAACGGGGGAGAATCGTAATCGTCAAATATTTTCTGAAAAAATTAAGAAATGGGATAATGAAAAATGTCATGAATTTAAAGATCAGATTGAACAAGGCAAAGTTGAAGAATTAAAGATACTATTAGACGAAGTAGAAAGTGGACATCTAGATTTTAGTAAAAAGTACTCGTCAGTTGATAAAACAAAAATCAATACCTTACTTGACCATTTATGTTCAATATTCTGTAAATCTGCGAAATCCACATTCGGGACATGTAAATTTCCGAATTCTAAGAAAAAAGGTAAAAAGAAACTTGGAAAATTGAAAAAAGAATGGTTTAATGACGACTGTCACTTTGAGAGACAAAATTTCAGAAAACGTAAAAGAAAATTCAAAACATGTAGAACAGATCAAAATTTTCAAGACTTGAAACAAGCTGAAAAAAGATATAAAAAAGTTATGGATCAAGCTATTCTTGATCACAAAAGAAATTTGTCAAAGAAAATTAAAAATTTAAAATCAAATAATTCACAAGAATTCTGGAAACTATTAAAAAGTGGGAAAAACCGGGAGCAACCCGACATTCCCATGGAAAAACTTTTTGATTTTTTTAAATCTTTAAACGAGGAACCAAATGACAAGCAAGACATTAACATACCATACATTGACCCTTACGATATTAATCGTCTGAAAGAAAGTATAAATAAAAACATTTCAAAAGACGAGATTAAAAAATGTATTAAAAAACTAAAAAACAATAAAGCCGCGGGAGAAGATTTGATTGTAAATGAATATATCAAGTCAACAGAAACTATATTTTTAGATATTTACGAACAACTATTTAATATCATTTTTGTAACAGGTGTTGTCCCAGATGGTTGGCTGATTGGAAATATTAAACCGTTTTTCAAAAACAAAGGTGACAAAATGGACCCAAAAAATTATAGACCAATTACAATTTTAAGCTGCCTCGGGAAACTCTTTACTGCAATTTTGAGTGAGCGATTAACTAAGTTCTCAGACGAATTTCTTATCTTGAACGAAAATCAATGTGGATTTCATAAGGGCTATTCAACAATCGATAATTTGTTTATAATTTTTAACTTTTTTGAAATTCTAAAAAACAAAAAGAAAAAAATGTTTTGCGCTTTTATTGATTTCGAAAAAGCTTTCGATAAAGTTTGGCGGGATGGACTATGGTACAAGTTGCTAGTGAATAATATGAATGGTAACATGTATAATATAATTGTAAATATGTATAACGGTACAAAGTCTTGTATTTCTTTTAATGATTGTAAGTCAGAATTTTTCCCGTGTAGTAACGGGGTACGCCAAGGGGAAAATTTATCACCATTTCTTTTCGCCTTATTTATGAACGACCTCGAGTCATATTTATCAAACTGTAACTTAGATGGTCTCCAAACGATAACTAACGAAATTGAAATCAAACTTAATACATATTTGTAATTTTGTATGCTGATGATACTGTGCTAATGGCAGAATCAGCTGCAGATCTTCAAAGGCAACTTGACTCATTTCAAGATTACTGTACTTTATGGAAACTGAAAGTAAATGCAGATAAAAGTAAAATCATGATATTTTCTAAAGGAACACTTCCAAGAAACCTACATTTCAATTTGAAGGGAACAGAATTAGAAATAGTGAATAGTATTAATTATCTAGGAATAGACTTAGCTAGAAGTGGGAATTTTAAGAAAGCGAAACAGTCCATAGCTAATAAATCAACGAAGGCTTTCTACGAGGTTCTAAAATTAGGCAGAAACCACGGGCTTTCAATCAAAACGCAACTAGAATTATTCGATAAGATGATAAAGCCTATTTTATTATATGGGTGCGAAGTATGGGGTTTTAGCAATAATGAAATAATCGAAAAAGTCCACCTAACATTTTGCAAATTGCTTTTACATTTAAAATCTTCTACACCATCGTATATGATATATGGCGAACTTGGAAGATATCCTCTAGAAATTGACATAAAAAATAGAATGATATCATTCTGGGGTAAAATTCTTTCTGGAAAGGAGTCAAAATTGTCAAAAGTTGTCTATAACTTATGTTTTCAATTGTCATTTGTAAATGGAGATAAATTTTTATGGTTAGATAACATAAAAAATATTTTGAATGAATGTGGCTTAACATATATTTGGAATTCACAAACTTTTATTAATTTGAATTGGCTACGTCTTACAGTTAGTAGAAACCTTAAAGATCAATTTGAACAGAATTGGCACTTACTGTTAGAAGAATCACCAAAAGCTATAAATTACAAAGTATTTAAAGATAGTTTTAGTTCTGAAGCTTATTTAGATATTTTAGATAACAAAAATCTAGTAGAATTTTGCAGATTTAGAACGACTAATCATAAATTACCCATTGAAGCTGGTAGATGGCTAAACACCAGCAGACAAAATAGAAACTGTACTCTGTGTAAAAACAATGAACTCGGGGATGAATTTCACTTTATTTTGGAATGCAAATTTTTTGAACAGGAGAGGAAAAATTACATTGAAAAGTATAGCTACACAAAGCCAAATATTTTAAAATATAAATTATTAATGTCATCAAAAAAGAAGGTTAAGTTGAGTAAACTCTGCAAATTTATCAAAATTATAAATAAATCTGTGTGAACTCCTGGCTTTATCTAGTGTGACGCCACCCTATTAATTATTTTTGTAACATGTCTTTTACTAAATGTATTTATTGAATATTGTATATATTGTAAATATTGTACATAATATTGTGTATTTCTCTATACCTTGCCTTGTCAAAATGATGGTTTATTGAGAATAAAGATATATATATGAAGTTATCATGATTGATATAACTTAAACCGGTAATAACTTACTGATGGTCCAATCAAATTAAACATAAACATGTTTTGATTTAAACACACGTGTTAAAAGTAAACAAATACACGTGTTCCCGAGTAACCTTTATAAATACATTAGATATCACATGTATAATACGTATAGTAAAGCTGCCTTGTCATGTCCTGAAATAATGTCTTATATCGAACAAAGTGATCGATATACATGCATGAAACCACTGAATTTCGTGTTACAGTATTTAACTTATGAATTAATGACCTTGAATATTGAGTTTCTTTATAAAAATGAAGTTTGACTTTTTATTATATGATTCTTTAGAAGTGAGTACAGTTAAACATTTAACATAGACTCATTTGTACTACAGTACCAATTAATATTTGTATAAATAAATATAAACTTTATTTAATCATTTAGAGAGTGGATAAAAAAAAACAGAAATCACAGAAAAGTAAATATCAAGCAACAATGCTTACCTTTAATTGAGGGTTTGTTTTTAGACGCACAAAAGTCTTTATAAACCATTCATTGTTATTAAATTCATCAAATGTCGATTCTCCAATCAAATTGTTTCGTTACCAGGTCATATTTCGTGCATTATGATACCGCACTCTTTCCAAGTTGCCGTCATTGTAAAAGAACAGTCGGATACCATCCTTGCAGTTGAGAATGTTAATGCAAGATGTACAAGCTGACAAAGTTCATTAAAAAAAAATGTTCAAAATGAAATGTTTTTACTATTATTTCAAGAGGACCATTTCCTATTTATATACACACACTTGAGACAGCTTTGAAATTAATTATCGATTGTACAATCCTTGCTTAAAGGGTGCTATTTCTATCGATTAGATAGGAAGATGATAAAATGGTTAAATTAAATTTTGATTTACCACAATTTGGGGCTTTTTTCTGTATAAAAATAGATTTTGCGATATTTCTTTTCATAATCCTTTCGCAGATTATTTGATTGTTAATAGTCTTACTGACTATTAGCCCTGTCAATATTTTGAAAGCATGTTTCACAACTATATCATTCTCCCTGTGCAATAGTTGTCATAACATGAACAGTCAACTTTCTATTACTCTCATAACCATTCCGATGCGCTTTTCGGAATTTATCATCATCAGGAACGTTATAATTAACGAAAAAGGTAAATTATATAAAAAAATATTTAATTAGTATGTTTAATCACAATTAAAATTTGTATTCTCTAGGCACGGGTAATAGTTTATTCATATATTGTATTATACCTTTACAAAAGAACGGTAGATTTAGGTCTAGTTTTACTGTGTGCTTTTAAAAAGACTACATGAAAATTAAATCATTAAAATACTGAACTTCTAGGAAAATGCAAAACGGAAGGTCCCTAATGAAATGACAAAAACAAAAGCTGCAACACATCAACAAATTTAAAACAGCTGTCATATTCCTGACGTGTTACAGGCATTTTCTTATGTAGATAATAGTGGATTAAACCTGGTTATATAGATATCTAAACCTTTCACTTGTATGACAATCGCCTCAAATTCCATTATATAAGCAACGACGTGTGAACAAAACAAACATACATATTGGTAAAAGTGTCATAAGAATTGGTACAGCAGTCAACATTGTGTTTTGTTCGTTTTCACTATGAACGAGATTTCATTTATAAGCAGGGAGTCACGTCAAATGGATATCACCAAAAACAGATTAAACAGTTAAGTAGTTTTCATAAAGACAAATAAAAGAATACTAAATCACATAAAAGCTACAAAAATACTATGAATCCATTCTTCTTTTCTGTCACGAGTGTAGCATATGACGTTCAGCATTTCTCGGTTGTTTTTGTTTTAAACTGCACCTTTTTTATTTTAAAAGTTGTGTATTTCATTGAAAAGATAACTACTAGCAAACAACGGCTGATAAAACTTTTTTTGAATAATGTATATTTGAAAATGCAATGTAATATTATACCTTAGTTATGTTTCATAATACTTTCATTTGTATAGCAGCTTTGTAACGTTGCATCATAGACACGACACTCTCAAGTAATTCAGCATTTTTCCAATTTCCTAATGCCTTGTCCAGATAATAACTTTATAACATGTTGAATTGAAACACTTAAATGTTGAGGTTCGGAGATTTAGACTTATAGAATCAAGTCAATAAGATAAACCCATAATCAATTGAAAGCATATATTAAAAAAAATGGTAATATATCAAGCGCAAATACGAAAAAAAAAGGTGTTTTCTATCTTTTAAAAGACGTTTAAAAATAAAAAGCAATAACATTTTTCAATACAACAAGACAATTTGAATTACACATATATGACTGAGTTGTAAATAAATTCGACAGTGAGTTAATTGTCTAAGCATAATATATCCCATCAATATATCAAAAACAGATTAGAAAAAAAACCACGATTGATATAATATGGCTAGTTTGAATAAGGAAATATATTTGTTTGATTGTAACAACTCTGTATCCTCCAAAAATCCAAGGACTTCGTTGTAAGTGACGGCCTTCAACCATGAGCAAAATCCATACCGTATTGTAAACTATAAAAGGTCTCGGCATGACGAACTGTAAAACAAATCATACTAGAAAGGCAACGGCCTGATTAACGAAAAGAAAAACAACATTTTCTTATATAGATTAGACTGTTAGTTTTCCCTTTTGACTGGTTTTACACTAGTAATTTTGGGAACCTTTATAGCTTGTAGTTCGATGTGAGCCATAGCTTCGTGTTGAAGGTCGTACTTTGACCTATAACGGTTTACTTTTTTATAAATTGTTATTTGGATGGAGAGTTGTCTCATTGGCACTTATACCACATCTTCTGATATCTATATAATGACAGACAGCAACTAACGACAACTAATGTATTCCCGGTTCTTGGATTGAGATAGGCACATACAAAATGTGGCGGTGTTAAGCTTGAAATAATATTTATAAATTATATAGGTTATGATAGACGAGTTCTTTTTAATAAGCTTATGCTATATAACCGTTTATAATTCTGTAAAGAATGACACTATATTTTATATCTGCAGTGTTCAATTAATGTAATATTGAACTGTAAAGTATATTATGATAGATAAGACTTATATAAAATATTGATTAGATGTCAAAATTATGTGCACAATCATATACAACGGGTAAAAAATAGAATAGTATCATAATCAAATTTTGAATTTATTGTTTATAAAAGTTTAAATATATTCCAATTGAAACAATCATGAATATGATTGATTTGGTGATAGTTGTTTATGTTTATCTCTTTTAATTTTGGTATTCATCATATTTATAATTTTTTTCCAATATTTTATTTGAATTTTTTAATTAGAAAAACTGTTTCGAATAAGAAATATGTTCATAAAGAAAACTTCAAAACTGTGATGTACATGTTTGTAACAAAGTGATTTTTAAAGTAGGATCTTTAAGAAATAAAATTTTGAGAAAATAAAGAATAGTGTCACATAAAGAAAAATATAGAATAGATTCATATCAAATAATTTGACAGGTGTCAAATTGATTTTTGATTATTTCGAATACGGACCAAACTTTTTTCTTGCTTTCAATATTATTGATGAGTAGAACTGTGTAATTTCACGAATGCGCAGCTAATGTAAAGAATACTGAGAGAAGAATGCCTTCCCCCACATCACTCTATATCCCAGTAAGCAAAAGCTTCTATATTCGGTAGTTGAGAGAAGACCCCTATGAAAGGTATAAAATAAAAAAAAGTATTTTCACATTTTTTGTCATTTAATTTTCTGGAATAATCCGACTTAAAGTCATACGAATCGATTTTCTTATAATTATAATGTTAATAAACCATTGAAATATTGAACTAATTTATATCATCATGACACAACTTTGATTCTCATCTGCCTTATGACCCAAGAGTTATTATTGTCTTTAAAATTTATCCTTGTTTCTGTGGTGTTGACCGTCAAGATTTATACAACTTTTTGTTACGGAAATTAATTCTTTATCTCCACAATTTTATGCAATTGTACCGTTAACCTGTATACCAAACTTTTAATTTTGTATCTGTAGGACCCATAAATCGAAATAATCTTACAAGTTTAAATTATGTTTGAATTACATTGGTTGAATTTTAAATGGTACAAATACAAAAATATATTATTTGAATTTTTGATCAAATTTAACCTTAACGCACTTGATACCATTTTCCACTGAATTTGAATCTCTTATTAAACAAAAAGGAGCAAACATTTGTACAGTATCTTTTATTTAAACATTTTTGCAATGTGTTTCCTTTAATGTGAATGAAATTACCCTTTAATTATGATTCCATAAGAAGTGAGAATACGGAACAGTGTATTTAGAAAAGAACAAGATTTAGTGACAATTAAACTTTTGCATCTTAATATTTACTTTATGAAGCTTTTGATCTTGATCTACATTTATTTAAATGTCTTAAAATAAACAAATCATGTTAATAATAAAATTAACGGAATACCAAATTTGTATCTCATGTTACGATTAACTATGGAAAGTTCGACTTTTTTTAACAAAAGTCATAGCCAATTTCTTTTGTAACACGCCCTTAGTTATACTACGTATAAACAAGACCGTGGTTCGTGTAAATTATTTTTTTTGCAGTCATGTTTATTTACTCACACGATAAGAATAGAAATAAAGAATTCAAAAACCTTGAAATATAAGTTAGTGGACCATGGATTGATAGGAAGAGTATTAACGCTTTTACATTGTAACTGCTTGATATATTTATTGATGTTAATTCGATGTATTCAATGATAATTTTAATCCATTTTCACGTTACTTATATCTATGTCTTTAAGGATTTCTGTCTGTGAATCTATAATAACCATACCTTTTAAAAAATCACCCAACATTTAAATACAAACGACAAATATAACTTACTCAAATTGATATTCTCCTCTTGAACAGTTAACGTGTTGATGCTTTTTTTTTATTCGAACGTCACTGGTAAGTATATTGCAAACAAAACGCTCGTCTGGCGTACAAAATATTAATCCTGGTATATATGATGAATAAACTTATGCATGGTGTTAATGACTTGTGACTCTATGGTATGTTAGGGGTGTCATTTGATTTTTTTGGAAAAGACCAGAGGATTTTGGCAGAGGTAATATCCATTTTCATCTAATATTAGGCAGGCTTATTTTTTCGCTCGAAAATTTATGTTCGATTTGTACACAATAACATGTACATCCTACTCTGTTTGGCATAGTCAGTTTCACCATGTTTTGTGCGATGAAGTTTAACTTTGTTTTCCGTTCTATCCAGGCCAGCACATGCACTTTCAAAATCAAGCTACACCGTTCAAATTTCTCAACCCAAAACCCAGAAATTCATTCGCTCGATCCTTAACAATATTTTACATTCCCGAAAACTAAGTGTAAAAATGGCCATTTTAGACGAAACTTCGACATGTTTATGACGTTAATGATATGTCGGTTAAAAAATGATCAGGTTAACACTAAATGTTTTCATTAATATTAAAAACTTTCTCTTTTTTTAATGATCGGATCTAAGATATTAACATCATTATACCTTCACGTATGTCAAAAACAGTACCATATGTGTCAAAAATGTCATACCTCAAATGGTTATAACTAGCGTAAAAGGAAAATAACTTTCATGGTGCGTACGGAATTAGTAAAATCACAAATATACTACGAGGAAAATTCAAAACGGGAAGTCCCTAATCAAATGAAAAAATCACAAACTCAAACATATCAAACGAAAGAATAACAACTGTCATATTCCTGACTTGGTACAGGCATTTTGTTATGAAGAAAATGGTGAATTGAACCTAGTTTTTATAGCTAGCTAAACATCTCACTTGTATGACAGTCGCGTCAATTCTATTATATTGACAACAAAGTGTGAATAAACAGGCATAATAGGTACATTTGTCAAAAATAAGGAACAGCAGTCAACTTGTTTTATAATAACAATTACAATTAAAAACCAATTCTTCAGAGAACAATTGAAGGTCTTTCCACCTCGATAAAAAGAAAGAAATTAAAAAAAATGATGTTAGAAAATGTCACTCCGTGTTAATGTATTGTGGTAAATCAAACTGATATGAAAAAATAAGATTTATAGGTTTATGCAGAAGACTTAATTGTTTTATTAAACCAGAAAGAATTTTTAGCAAAGGTCAAAATCTAGAACGTCAAATTGACCTTTGACCTTGACCTCAATTTTGAGGTCAAAGGTCAGTGATCTCAAATTAAAAGACCCCAGGTCAATCACTTGTATGGTTGTGGAGAAATACTGATTTCAAATACATAAGGGGAGAAAACTCCTATAAGGGTTAACCAAAACTTTTCGACTTAAATAGGTTGAAGTTGCGCCTTATTGTAAACAGTTATTTTGCAAACACATCATATCATTTACTGTCACAGTTTCTTTTGAATAACGATAACAAGCAAAATTCAAAATTTATAACATGACCTTGACCTTTGACCTTGACCTCAATTTCCTTCAAATGGACCAAGGACTTCATATCAAAAGACTGTAGGCCTCTACGACTTATAACGTATGAATTTATCCAACAAATCGCCTATCTTAAATTTTCAAAGGGAAATAACTCCCATAAGATGTCTTCCGATCACTCCAGTCAAATAAAACCAAATCATTTTTAAGAGTAGTCGAACAATTTGGTGCAAACAGTTTCTTGAAATCTTTTACGGTTTTAGAGATATAGTGATAACAAGAAAAAGGGTACGCAGGGAGATAACTCCTATAAGAATAAGTGTTCGGTCACACAGGGTGAGTTTTGAAACCCCATTACTGTACAACATCATTGGCCAAAAAATCCATTCCATATGTTGTGAGACAAAAAAGCATCTCAGACGGCAGAAGAAAAAAAAATTAAAAACCAATTCTTCAGAGAACAATTGAAAGTCTTTCCACCTCGATAATAAGAATGAAATTTAAAAAACAATGTTAGAAAATGTCACTCCTTGTTGATGTTATTTGGTTCTTCAAATTGATATAAAAAATAAGACTAATAGGTATATGCAGAAGACTTGAAATAATTTTTATCAAAGGTCAAAATCTAGAATGTCAAATTGACCTTTGACCTTGACTCCAATTTCAAGGTCATAGGTCAGTGATCTCAAATCAAAAGACCCCAGGTCAATCATTTGTATGGTTGTGGAGAAATACTGATTTCAAATACATAAGGGGAGAAAACTCCTGTAAGGGTTAACCAAAACACTTCGACTGAAATAGATTGAAGTTGCGCCTTTTTGTAAACAGCAATTTGGCAAACAAATCATATCATTTACTGTAACAGTTTCTTTTGAATAACGATAACAAGCAAAATTCAAAATTTATAACATGACCTTGACCTTCAACCTTGATCTCAATTTCAAGGTCATAGTTCAGTGAACACAAAACGGAAAACCGGAGGTCAATCACTTGTATGGTTGTGGAGAAATACTGATTCGAAATACATAAGGGGAGAAAACTCCTATAAGGGTTAACCAAAACACTTTGACTGAAATAGGTTGAAGTTGCGCCTTATTGTAAACAGTTATTTGGCAAACACATCATATCATTTACTGTCACAGTTTCTGTGGTATAACGATAACAAGAAAAATTCAAAATTTAGAACATGACCTTGACCTTTGACCTTGACCTCTATTTCCTTCAAATGGACCAAGGACTTCATATCAAAAGACTGTAGGCCTCTACGACTTATAACGTATGAATTGATCCAACAAATCGCCTATCTTAAATTTTCAAAGGGAAATAACTCCCATAAGATGTCTTCCGATCACTGAAGTCAAAATAAACAAAATCATTCTCAAGAGTAGACGAACAATTTGGTGAAAACAGTTTGCTAAAATCTTTTACGGTTTTAGAGATATAGTGATAACAAGAAAAAGGGGACGCGGGGAGATAACTCCTATAAGAATAAGTGTTCGGTCACACAGGGTGAGTTTTGAAACCCCAATTACTGTACAACATCATTGGCAAAAAAATCCATTCGATATGTTGTAAGACAAAAAAGCATCTCAGACGGCAGAAGAAAAAAAAAAAAAAATTAAAAACCAATTGTTCAGAGAACAATTGAAGGTCTTTCCACCAGTAAATATCTATTTTGATATTAGAATATTAAAACTCAGTCTAAAATGTCAGTTCCTATGGCTTTATGATGTAAAGATATGAATTTTAAGCAAAGGTCATAATCTAGAATGTCAAATTTACCTATGACCTTGACCTCAATTTCAAGGTCACAAACTGAGGATCTCAAATCAAAAGACCCTAGGTCTCTAATATGTATGGTTAATAAGTTATATCACTTTACGCATAATTTTAGATATGATAGGGGCTAAAACTCCCAGTCATTGTCTACGCACCCTTTCAACCAAAATTATTATGTTACGACATGTTGCAACTAACAATTTAGTAAAAATAATTTGTCGATATCTTATAAGGTTTATGAAAATGAGTGAAAATAAGCCAAAATCAAAATTTAGAATATGACCTTGACCTTTGACCTTGACCTAATTTTCAATTTTTTGGACCAAGGATCTCAAATCAAAAGACCCTAGGTCTCTATCACTTATGGTTTTCCAGTTTAAAATACATTTGAAAATTTCAAATAGAAAAGGGGAAATAACTCTCATATGGATTCTCGATACGGCTTCGGTCAAAATAAAACAGAACATCCTGAGGATATAACGAGCAATTTGGAAAAATAAATTTGTCGGTTTCTTATACGGTTGCGAAGCCTTAGAGATAACAAGAAAAACAGTGTTCGGGGAGATAACTCTTATATGGTAAAGTATTCGGTTAAGCAGAGTTGGTTTCAAAGGCGTATAAACTGTTCGATATCATATTCCAAAATTCTAAGCGACATCTTGCGAAACAAAAAAAACAGCGAAGGAAAAAAATTTGGCGGAAGAAAAAAAAAGAAAAAAAATAATAATCAGAAGAAAAGCAATAGGTCTTTCCACGGAAAAGTGGAAAGACCTAATAATCAGAAGAAAAACAAAAGGTCTTTCCACGAAAAGTGGAAAGACCTAATAAAAAAAAATATGCAACATAGAATCACAAAAGGCATATTATAAATTAACAAGTTTTCTTTACATAAATAAACAGTCTAACCATTAAATTGCAAATGTGTTTCCAAATTTGCTGATTTGGGCGAATAACTAGACCGATTTTGTACTGTGATTGTACAATTCAAGATGGCGGTATACCATGAATCTACCTTAAATAACTATTTTTTTTTTCCGTTGTTATTCTTTATAATTTTGCAAACTTTTGTTCAATTTTGACATTCGCCAGTATCCGTTATTCTGCAACTCCCTTTGAGATCTAATTAAATGTGACAATAACTGTACTTCTCTCTCTGAATTTCGCTTTCTCTCAAGACATTGCACGGTCTTTGTAGTACAGTGTATTTTCCAGAAAATACATCGTGTAAAAACATTTCCGAGGAAACCAAATATACGGAGGTTGAGATATGACATAAAAACGGATGTACATATTTATGTTTAATATGCCTACAAAAATACCCCCCCCCCCCAAAAAAAAAAAACCGAAAAAAAACAAGAAAAAAACAATCGCACACAGGCTGAGACATGACTGGTAATATTGTGTTTTGTTATTTAGTCCATCTACACAAATGAGGGGGGCCTTTAACGGGACTCCGGGATCGGGTGTTTTTAAGCACGGGATTTCGGGATTGATGCTTTATGGATCCGGCTATTCTTTTTACGAATTTCGGTATGGCGAGATTTCATGTTTTTAAGTCCGGGATTTCGGGATCAGGACCCCGCTGAACCCCAACCCCCGTCAAATGCTATCATAAGATGTCTTTTCTTTTTTAATTTTCTTTTGGCATTGTGTTGTTGTCTGGTTGCTGTCTTATTGAAGTACAGTATAGACAAAGCACATATGTATAATATTAGAGAAGAATACAACATTTTACCAAAGCATAATGACGGGATGTATAGGTACAGAGCCACACAATATGTATCAAAGAAAACAAAAAGGCATATAAACAAAGGACATAAGCAAAAATGAAAGACAAGAATACATAAATTATCATAAAACAATAGCAGTATGACGGGATGTATAAGTAAAGAGTCATGTCATCACCCAAAATACAGACTAAACAGTAAAAGTAATATTCGTAAAAGACAAATAAAAGTATACTATAACACGTTATTTCAAAAGAACAACGTCAGTAGCCTGAATCTATACTTCAAGTCCATATTGTATTATTTGTGAAGTTGTTAAGGAATATTTATCAACAAGGTATTGGTACCTTTCGATGAACTTTAAGGACGAGACGTTCTTTGATATAACCTTGTTTCATCAACATTCTGTTCAGACACTGGTGACGTTTTAAAAAATCTTATTAGGATCTGCAAGCTCTTTCATACCAAATAAGTTGAGAAATGTATATCCCGTATGATTTGGAAGTGGGTAAAATCGTTCGAACAATTGGTTTACTTGAAAGGCATTGATTCAAAACAACATGCACAACATTGATACAAAAATTCAGACATAATCTTTTTAAAAAAGTAACATAATAAAAATACTGAAATCAAAGAAAAATTCAAAACGAAAATCTCTTATCAAATGGCAAAATCATGACAAATCAAAGGAATGAAAAGCAGCTGTCATATTCCAGACTTAGTACAGGAATCTCCTGACGTAGAAAATAGAAGACTTCACCTGGTTTTAAAGATAGCGTAACTTCTCAATTATATGAGTCACAATTCTTTTTGAAAAACTGTACATTCATAGAGAAGTAAATAATAACATAACCGAGGGAAAATTCAAACTTCAGATTTGAATAACTTTGAAAATCAAATATGCTTTATTTCATTATTGAATGTATTGATAACTTTAACTTATTTATCATAAGTCTGCAAACTTACAAAAATGTATCAATGACATGATAAACTTATCTTAGTATTCTTATTTTAAATTATTTAAATATATCAATAATTACTTCATCGGTAGCTGTTTATAAATTTTAGCTCGTGTATCTTTTCTTTTTATTTGTTTTTAATATTTGATTTACTTATTACATTTATTTTTTCTTTTGCTTTTTTAATAACATCGTAAACTAGTAACAATTATGTCTTACTTCAATTGTGAAATAACATTTATTAAAGCTATGTTCATTTTCAACAAATAATACACTGTGGAAAACTTATTTTTGAATAAAAGAGTAAATATGGTTTGAGAATAAAAGTAAGGCAGATCATTCTTATTGTTGTGAGATGACTGACATTTTATAAATAAATTCAAAATATCAAAGCCGAATTGATTTGATTTGTTACTGATTTCTGTACTAAAACTGGGGCCTTTTTAAATCAATGCGCATACAACATCAGTTTGTCGAATATGGCACACAAGAAACATACCGCCGTCTTTTTTATATTAATAAGTATTTCACTTGCATACGGTAAGATTTAAAACTAATAGTTTTATCACTAGTGAACCATATTTTTAATATTTTTTCGTTAAAATGATTGCATAGCATATTTGTATTTCAAATTGAACATCAAAATTATCCAAGGAGAGAATTGACTATTATCAACTTCTACTAGCATAGCATCTGTTTCATATGTGGCTTCAAGTATACGGAAAACGAAATCATGAGCAACAAAAACACTATAAAAAATAACTCGACTTCTTGCGAAGAGAAAACATATCCATCCAGATATTCCATGACGGTCAAACAAATCGTGGTGACGTCCGTTAAACTTTTAAATGAATGACTTCAACTTAATCCGTGGAAAGCTTCAGCTCGATAGCTTCTTGTAAGTAGCAATCCTCTTTGAAGGAAAACATTATTGATAAAGTAAGTACTTGCATATTGTATCAACTCGGAAATGCATCATTCATTTGCAAGCGCTGCTGAATTTTGTCACATAGAAATGGAAGATTAACTATTGGAAAGCTGAACTGACCCTCATTATCAATTTTTAGATGTAAATCAAGTATGAGGCAGACGTGTCTGATGTATCTTTTTTATTCAATGAAGTTAAATTCGCATTCAAAATTTTGCTATTGAAACATTAACATTAACCTATTTTTTCAACATAATACGAATTCTTTTGAGATATAAATAATTCATGAAATGGAAAAAAAAATGTTTTATCTGTTGTCCATTGAAATAAAAAATAGTCTTCTATGTCATGTTTATAATTGGGAATATAGTATCGAACTGACATCATTAACTTGAAAAAGTCAGGAAATACAAATGGAGGATACTATTTTTTGCAGTATTTCTTGTGCGTTTTTTTTTTTAAGTTTTTAAATATACGTGCGGTATCGAGCTTATACAAAAAAAGAGTCATAGATAGTGATGCTCGAAATGGAGTTTAAAACTATTTATTGGTAATATAAGAGTTAACTCAAATTAAATTAATTGATAGAAATGTTCTAAATTGTGTGTTAAAAATCTGACGAGTGCCGTATCCGATCAATATTATTATTATAATTATGCAGACGCAAAAGTGTATTGTATTTGAAGGAATTTTTTTTTACTTAAAGTATACAGTTCACTTTATGTAATCTTCTTTCGCTCATCAACATATTTCCTTGAAATAGTATTTTTTTGAAAAATGCTTGAAAACCTATTTTAAGCTATGAGTCTTACTTATCGTCGTCGTCTTCTTCTAATCGTCGGGTATTTATACGTGGTAGATTGCGCCGTATGGCCCATCATTGCCGTCTTCAGCACTTAAAGTTTTTTGTCGGATGTTATGGATTCATAATCCGGATATTCCTCGAGGTTGTCTCCTGAAGCCTTTCCCTGGCATTAGGGTGTGACGCCATGAGTTACTGTATATGCAAAATCTAATATAGTATGTAAACGTTCATAGTTGCATTATAGTAGCATTATTTATTTAACCAACAAAGCGTCAGTTATTGAGAATGGAAATAGGGAATGTGTTAGAGACAAAAACCCGAACAAAAGGCAGAAAACATTACAGGACCACAAAATCATTCACTTGGAGGCGGGCTTCAGTTGACCCAAATGTTTTATAGTTTCCGGCAATGTTTTATATGTAAACAGGATGACTCAAAGATATTCTTGAATTTTATTTTATTTTCGTCTAGTTATTATATGTTTATCTAAACTGACTATATACTATACATTATATGTTATTCAGGCCTCAGACAGGGTATATACTGTGACATTCCCGGCTTAGAGTTTATATCCCCTGAGCCGAAGGCGAAGGGGATATAAGCTCTAAACCGGGAATGTCACAGTATATACCCTTTCTGAGACCTGAATTACACATATATTACGGATTACCCCTGACTTAATGTTATTTTTTAGTGCAGGTATTTGTTGACAACACATATATTAAAAACCCCAAACTGATATGTTCGGCATACGTGAAGGATTTTCTAATTTCCTGTGAACATAATTTTATCGTGTATGTAATAATTTATAAAAACACTTTTAACATTAAATTTAAGTATTATAAGCGTAAATTCCTGATTTTGTATCAAACATGTATTATTGACTGAAGCACGTTATTATTTTCCCTCTGTGAGCCTCTGACAGTCTGATAGCTTTTGACTACGTCACATAGTAACCAGTGTTATGATGACGTTTTTGAGGTTCCAATTGGGGATAAAAACGTCGTATATACCCCGGCAGTTTCCTGAATATATACTGACATCTCTGTGTTGTTATCCAATCACAAACCTCGACACATTTGTAATCCGTAATATATATTGATATTATTTTTGGCTGTATGTTTGTTATCTATGGCAACTACACTTGCATTTTAATGCATTAGATAAAAGAAAATATTATAGATAATGTATCTACATATTCTTTTAGAACTTGAATTGTTCGCAGTATTATTAAAACAATATCTCATTGTTTGTATTGTATTATGAAAATTATTAATGTTGTAATGTTTATGCTTTTTATGGCTCATAATTGGAAATAAAAATCTTCTTCTAAAAACTTTTTTTTACCGAAATTTGTCCGATTTCACAAAAAATTAATGTTTATTCTGTTATCTACGGATATACTTCTTTCTTAAAGGCCAAAGATGAGGCTCGGTTCTTATTTTCTATACCTATATTTGAAAGGTTGGTGGATGTCTCCAACTGTAACATCTTGTACCACAGATCGCGATACAGGAATAAATGATCCAGAAGACGTTGATGACAATGTGGATGCAGAAACAGGTATAGTCTTGTATGATTTTTAATTGTAGTTTCTTGTGTATATTTCGGTGTTTAGTATGACGTCTATCATCACTGAACTATCATACATATTTGTTTTAGGGGCCAGCTGAGGCACGCCTCCGGGTGTAGGAATCTCTCGCTGAAATGGAGACACATTGGTGGCATTTGGCAGTTGTCTGCTATTTAGTCGGGTTGTTGTCTCTTTGATTTTGACACACTCCCCATTTCCATTCCAAATTTTATTGTTATATCTTCGGCAGTATTTTACCTGCACTTCTAACAAAGGATATACCATATACATTTTGTACATGTACCACAAAATACGGACCCACTACAAAACAAATTCAGCTCCTTTGTCTTAATGTTTTTAATCTACAGCCGTATTTGAAAGCGTTAGTATAAATCCTTGTCGTTTGATATTCTCATTTGAAATCATACCACAGCTCTATTTTTTTTTATATAAAATCAATGTACGGAAAGGGTTACTTTTAATTCTATAATTTTTCTTATTATTTGGCGTCCGTCGTCATCCGCTAACTTTAACACAAATCTTCTCCTCTGAAACTACTGAGCCAGATGAAACCAAACTTATCTAAAATCATTCTTATGGTATCTAGTGTAAAAAAAGTATAATGTTGTCCGATGATCCCACCAATCAACCCTGATGGCCGCCATGGCTAAAAATAGAACATTTGGAGTAAAATGCAGTTTTTGGCTTATAGCTCTGAGACTTAATCTGACATTAGATACAAACGTCATTAGGTCAAGATATATCAGCTCTGCAATTTACAGTCGCATCAGACAACCCGTTGATGGGTTGATGTCCCTTATTTAGTGATGTTAATGCAATTTTGCAGTTTTTGGTTATCTTGATTTTTTAATAGATAGATTTAAACTGTTTACAGCAAAATTGTTCAGCAAAGTTAGATCTACAATTTTTTAGTCAACACGATCAAAATTGTCAATTGACCCCATAGAGAGCTATTTCCATTTAAAGTAAAGTTTTCAAAATTCTTCGTAATATTTTTAGAAAAATCGTCTCCTTTGAAACTACTGGGTCAAATTGAACTAAACTTGACCTAAAACAACCTTAGGGTATATATCCGATTACACCGCCAATCAACCAAGATGACACTAAAGCATTTACAGCAAATCTGACTTGGGATGATACTGTTTATCATGACAAGATATATCTGCTCTGAAATTTTATAGACGCATCAGACAACCTGTTGATAGGTTGCTGCCTCAAAATTGGTAATTTAAAGATTATTTTTTTTTTTTTTTGGTTTGTTTTTGGTTATTATTTTAAATATTATGATAGATAGGGATAAACTGTAAATAGCAAAATTGTTCAGCAAGTCAGATCTACAAATAAGTCATAATGATCAAAATTGTCAATTGACCCCGTCAAGAGTTATTGTCATTCTAAGTCATTTTTCAACATTTTTTTTGTAAAAACGTTTGTATCTTTTACAAAAATCTTCTCCTCTGAAACTACAGAGACAAATTTTAACAAACATATCCACAATCATCATTAAGGTATCTAATTAAAAAAAATGTGTCATATAACCCCACCTACCAACCAACATGGCTGACAGAAATATAAAAATAGGAAGAGGGGTAAAACTTAAGTTTTTAACTGTTTTAAATAGAGAAAATCTGAAAGGAAAAAGATACAGAATAATAAGCTCTACCATTTGTCCATATATAAGTTAATTCTTATAGGGGTATAAGAAAAATAATTTAAAGACATATATTACGATTTTTTTTCCATTTTTGACTAATCTCGTGAAAACTTTGATATTTAGCGAGAAACATTTTTTTTCTGTTATGCAACATATGCTTTAAATTATGATAGATAAATAAACACTCGAAAATGGGCTACCCTGTTCCAACAGTTTTATAAATATAGTTTAATAGAGTTTCAGACGTCGAAAGTTTACAACATTTGGAATAGTTTCCATGCATTCGTTTTGATACGTTTCTGTCCGGTTGCATACATAAGGTTTCAGACCAGTTTTATACCTTTAAGGTTTCAGCCCGTTTGATACATTTTAGGTTTAGCCCCGTTTTATACATTAAGGTTTCAGACCAGTTCCAAACATTTAGGTTTCAGACCAGTTCCAAACCTTTAGGTTTCAGACCAGTCCAAACATTTAGGTTTCAGACCAGTTCCAAACATTTAGGTTTCAAACAATTATATTTCCAAACCTTCTGACCAGTTTCATACATTTAGGTTTCAGACCCGTTCCATACATGAAGGTTTCAGACCAGTTCCAAACATTTATGTTTCAGACTATAGTTTCAAACAGTAAGTTTAAGCAGTATCGGACTGAAAGGGTTTCAAACAGTTAATATAACAGGTTCGGGTTAGGTTGATAGGTGTTGAAACTTGTTTTGATTTATGTAGTATAGTATTTGTTTAATATTTGATAGTGTAATCTTTTTATTTACTTTAGAACTTTTGAATTGCTTTTTAAATCCCAGGAAACTGGTACGAACCCCGCGAGGGAGGGTAAAAATATCTAAATGTCACGCCCGGTTACACGTAACACAAGATGAAAAAATATTTTTTTTCATGAAGTCTATTCTCGTCTACAATGTTGGAGAATGTGCTTTGTTTGGAATGCCTATGGACCAAGGTGAGCAACACAGTCTCTTCGGAGCCTCTAGTTTAGATTCTCAGCTACCGGGCGAATAAAAAAACATGTTCGCATAACAATTAATTTAAGACACATATATGGTAATACTTTAAACGAAAAGAAAACAGTATTTCATCCTAATCAAAAAGTAATCGTGTTTTGTAATTGTCCTTTAAAAGGTGTTGCAATATTGATAACCCGGAATGCTTATAAATTTCCTTGTTGCGGATTTGTAAAAAGATGGAGGTTCCATGCCCGAACGAGTGGTACTATTGAAGCACAAGTTTGGCGACTAGATGCTGGAAGTTCGTACACATTAGTTGGTACCAATGTATTGAATGCAAATAGTAAGATTATCTATAATAGTTCTAGTTATATCGATATCATGTTTACACCAGTGATTTATCATGTCTCTTTGACCTGCTCACAAATACCAACGATGCTCGAATATGTAGTTATCAAAGGTACCAGGATTATAATTTAGTATGCTGACGCGCGTTTCGTCTTCATAAAGCCCCAGTCCCACTAGACCACGATCGCACCACGCTCACCGCGATCTAAAATAAATTTAGATCGTGGTGAGGTCGCTGTATGAGCGGCATGAAAATGTTAATTTTCGTTGTTTTCACGATGCTACTACGTCCTAATTACGCTTCTACAACGATCCCGCTACGATTAAACCACGTTCTCACCGCGCTTATTCTGCGACCTCACTACGCTTATAAAGATCTTTCTACGCTCTTCACGTTCTCACCACGACCATACCACGAGCTATCCGATTGCAACACGATCTTACTGCGATTATAGCACGTTTTTACCACGATTATACTACGTTCATACCGCGATCTTACTACGTTCTCAGCAATACCGTCAATATCGTGTTTCATATTAATATAGTTCCATTCCTTCTATTTCTGATTAAAACGGAGATTTCTCGGAAACAATACAGTCATGCCACCAAAATCTACTAGAACACGTGGGCGTGGTGGTAGGGGTTGGCGTAGAGGCAGAGGCAGAGGGAGCAAAGTATGAACGCCATACTAAACTCCAAATCGTACACAAGAAACTAAAATTAAAAATAGTACAAGACTAACAAAGGCCAGAGGCTCCTGACTTGGGACAGGCGCAAAAATAGTGGGGTTAAACATGTTTGTGAGATCACAACCCTCCCCCTATACCTCTAGCCAATGAAGAAAAGTAAACGCATAACAATACGCACATTAAAATTCAGTTAAAGAGAAGTCCGAGTCTGATGTCAGAAGATGTGACTAAAGAAAATAAACAAAATGACAATAATACATAAATAACAACAGACTAGCAGTTAACTGACATGCCAGCTCCAGACTTCAATTAAACTGATACTATACACATAAGTAGTATAATACTTGTCATCAAGAGATGTCGAAACGACCAATCAAACCTAAATTACAACCTATTGCTGGTCCATAAAGCTCAAATGACGATATTTTAGTGAACGATAGCAGAGATGACACAGATGTGTCAATATATATAGGAAGATGTGGTATGAGTGCCAATGAGACAACTCTCCATCAACGTAAACATCTATAAAAGTAAACCATTATAGGCCAAGGTACGGCCTTCAATACGGAGCCTTGGCTCACACCGAACAGCACGCTATAAGGGGACCCAAAAAATACTAATGTTAAACCATTTAAACGGGAAAAACCAACGGTCTAATCTATATAAAAACGAGAAGCATGGTTGAGCCGTTAGAGCAAATGGATAAATACATTTAGACAAACAAAATCTAGGGAGTTTTTTTTTATATATTTTATGTGAAAATGACAATAATAATGATGGTCGTAGTGTGAACATAGTAAGGTCGTGAGAAGAGCGTGATGAGGACGGCAAGGGCGTGCTAGAATCGTAATATGGTCGTGAACAGCGTGAGAAAGTCGTAGTGGAAGCGTAGTTGGGTCGCGGTGAGAACGTGATGGTCGTAGTAAGGTCGTGATAATGTTGTGTGAGATCGTAGCGCAATCTCTCCGAATAGAATCACGCTCTCGCTACGATTGTACAGCGACCTTTGCGATCTTACTACGATCTTAGTGCGCTCTCACCAGGGGCGGGTCCAGGTAAGGGCGTAATGGCCCCCCCTTTAAAAAAAAAAAAAAAAAAAAAAAAAAAAAACTATCGTTATAATCTGCTAGTATTGTATTGAATGATGGCAATTTATCATATTCATTAATTAAACACATACTCTGATTTCTTTTTATACTGATTCCCCAATTTGATGGGTCATCTGCTCTACTTACCTTATCTTGATGAGCTAATTCAGCAACTTGATATGCGTTTTGGTCATGAGGCTGTCTCTGTTGTTCGTGCCTTGTCAATTTTGCCTTTCCGAGTTCACCTCATCTCCGAAGAGATGGAGAAGGATGTTTATGATTATTACAATACTGATATGCCTTCGCCTGAAATATTCAGGCAAGAGAAGAGACTCTGGAAGTCGTTTTGGGAAAATCAATCGGACAAACCAGAGTCAATAACATCAACCTTAACTGATGTAAGGGCATGCTCGACTTTATTTCCAAACATCATGGAAGTTCTCTTCTTACTTGCTTTGACGAGCGTCACGTCAAGCTCCACCGAAAGAGCTAACTCATCCCTTAAGTTGATCAAGAATGATTTGAGAAGCACCATGAAGGAGGATCGCCTAAATGCTCTGCTTCTTTTATATATTCACAGAGACATTAAACTTGATTTTGATAAAATTATTGACGATTACGCCATGAGAAATCCACGTAAAATGGTTCTTATGAATCCACTCTAGTAATTGAAAATGAGAGTCCGTCAGTATTTTTCTGTGTTCATTTTAGGTTTTGCGTCAAGGTACATGTATACTAGAAATATGTATATTTCCACATTAAAGCAATACTCAGAACGAAAGAACTTTATTCTTCAGTGTTTATTTGTCTTGTATCATGTGTGTCGTTCAACGAAACCCGAACTTAATCAAAAATAGAGGGATTACTTCATAATTTGATGCTAAATTGTTGAAATTCAGGAGCTTCTGAGCTTCCCCATGGACCCTCAACCGTAATCACACCTCTCGTTCATAAAATCCTGGCCTAGGTATTGAAATGTTAAGTTACTCCTTATACCCTTGAGTTTGGAATTTCTCGTTATTGGTCTACTGCTGTTAAGATCCATCCAATCATTTTAATATACCATAGACAATTAATGGAGAAAACTCGGCAACAAAAATGTCACACCCTGACACTTTAACTATAAAATATACATGCTCCAAGTCAGGAACCGTTACATTAGTCCAATTCTCTATTATTTTATGTTTTTAAGCCAAAAAAGGTCCAAAAAAATTTTCGCCTCGCTTCGCTCGGCGAAATATTTTATTCTACGCCCCCCTTTCAAATATCCTGGACACGCCCCTGCTCACTACGCTTTTACTACGACCTAATTTCGCCACGACCGCACCACGATTGTTTTGAACATGTTCAAAGTTGGCCACGCTCTTCACGATCTTGAAGACCTCACCACGATCGTGGTACGACCTTACTGTGACCTCCACGATCGTACCACGATCATCAAAATTTGCGTTTTTTTCACAGATCGTAGTGCGATCGTGGCCTAGTGGGACTGGGGTATTAGACTCATCAGTGACACTCATTTCAAAATATTTATAAAGCCAAACAAGTACAAAGTTGAAGAGCATAGAGGATCCAAAATTTTAAAAAGTTGTGCTAAATACACGAAATTGAACGTATAGATATAACAAAGGAGATGTTATATGATTGACAATTCGACAACAGAGTACAAATGACGTAGATGTAAGCAACTATAGTTCATCTTCAACCTTCAATAATGAGCACAACCCATAATGTAAACAAAGACCAGAACAAGTAAAAATCTGAAGGTTAGTCTAGCGTCCGAGTTATTCGTCGCAAGCGGACAATGATTTTGATTTTTGATTTTAGAAAAATTCCTGTAAATAAAATCACACACAAATTTAACCGGGATGTGTTATCTACATCTTTTCTCCTAAGATCAAATACAATTGACTTTGATTTAATGACAGATCCTGGGAACAACGAAAATGAAAATATTGCAGACGGAAATAGAATTCGAGTTTATAAAGATGACTTAATGGGACTGTAAGTAACAGAAATATATAAGTTGTCATTTCCTGGCATATTCATAAATTGATGATTTTGAAAACTTTAAAATTTAATTTACAACATTCTGAAAGGTACATCAGAAAAGTACAAAAGTTCCATAGAAAAAAAGACTTTCAATAGTTGTGAAGTACAAATGTATAAACAGCCAGGCAGCGTATTTTGGGACTATGTGTCATCTAAATTAACCATTGACATGATACCCGAAGATTACCGATTGAAATGGGATCCCGATATGATTATAAGTCTAAATATATAATTGATGCAAGCACGTGCGACAGTATACTTACGATTTGTATACACACCGAAAACGCGGAGGGCTCCGAATCCCATAGAACAATTAAAGTTTGTAATGGTGGGTAAACACAATAAGGATCTGATTCTAATATGACGTGCTTCTTTAACTTTGTTAAAAACACCGTGAGAAAATTCTCGATATAGTTAAAGCAGACTTCGGCCCTCGGGACTGATCTAGGTTTTTCGTCGTGATACAGCATGCGATACGGATTTTGTCATGTATTATTCTGTTTATCATATATAGAATTAGATTCATGGGATATCCATTGTTTTTTAATCGTCCGAAATTATAAGCTAGAAAAGAATTATAATTTTCCTGTATTTTTCAAGCTGACTTTTTTTTGTATGTAGACTTCCATATTTGCTTAATATCCGCATCGTAAAGTCCCCTATAGCCTTAGGCAGCAACCATTTGATTTTCTGGGGGGGGGGGGGGGGGGGTGGCTATGGTTTTTTTTGGAAAAAAAGTTTGTTTCCAGTTTTTGGAGAAAAAAATAATTTGTTTTTGATTCTGAGAAAAAAAAATTGATTGTTTCACCCTCAGCTGCCACTATATGTAATGCTAAAATTGAAAGAAAAAAATTTGTCCAGAAAAAAAAAAACCATAGCCCCCCCCAGAAAATCAAATGGTTGCTGCCTTATTACATTCTCAATATGCTTTTAAGACCATGTATTTAAATAATTCACTACACTTGTAAACGATACTAAGTGTCCTCTCATTTCAACTACATGTTTTAATTATAAAAATTAAAAAAAAAAAATACTAAGTAACAACATGACTAATTTATATCAAACTAGATGAAATGATAGGACTTTTTCGTAGTGGGAACAGCAACTAGACGATTCGATTTATGACGTCATACCAGGTATGCAATATTACGCACGGTATCGCAATACACGTAACATGTATAATTGACAAATTTGACGCCATATACTAACTTTGACATTTTGTTATCAAATGCGGAGTACCTACTCAATCGACTGTTATCAAATAAATACCATAAGCTGAAGAAATGTTTCAAAATTTATCATTTATAAGGCAATTAATTACGTAAGGATAGTTTTTATTTTCTGCTCTGTGATTAGATGAAAACAAATGCAAATTTTTCCAATTTTATTTTGGATAGAATACATAGCAACCTTTAAACAAAATCTTGCTTCCGGAGGGACACATGAGAAGATAAATTTAGCCTGAACATTTTTTTGACAAATTGAACATACAAATGTATGGTATTTATTTCATAAAAATCGGTCATATATTAATTCAGCAATATTTCTTTTTATAATGATTTTAGTTGAAATGTTTTTTTTTTTTAAATTAAATTCAATTTTGTCCAATATCTGTGCGAGTTTTCAGACTATTTCTCGATCTTTTTAGCACTGATGGTTTAATTTTACAAATACTTATTTATATAGTTGTTTAAAATTTATAAGACCTTTGTAACTCGGATTCTAATCGGTTTCTAATCTATAAAGGTGTTTTAGATTTGCGTGAAAACTTTTGTCCATAACAAATTATCCCTCGGCCCATCCCCCCTTTTCCCCTGTGTTTATTAAAGGGTTTATTCCTTATGCGTGTATGTTTTTCTAATCTGAGTGTTATTTTGATTCAGCAGACCATTTTGGAATGAACATTTCCCGGCATCATTTTAACTGCCTAAACAGTTCGTAAATAGTGTGTATTTGTATAAAAGACGTCACTGTGCAGAAACGTCAAAATGACACCCTTGGACATAATAGCTAGACATAGGGAATACTTTCCGAAAAAAATGTAAGGTCATAATGTTAATGAAAACACCCGACTCATTTAACCATTTGAATGAACTTATAGTTTATATCTTATAAATATGTTAGTTTTGTATTATAAATGCACATTTAGTATTTATACAACATGTTTCACCTAAGGAATGGACAAAAATAACGTTTGGACATAGTGGCTAGACATTCGATTTTTTTTTTTAAATCTGCTTCAAGAAAAGGATTTTTTTTTACATTACAAACTTTGAAAATGTTTATCTTTTTCTGAACTATTGAGTATAGTTTTAATATGATTTGATTATTTTATAGTGATAATAATAAAACTGAAATGTTGATAAACTTTCCTCAAAACTCATTAAGACAGGTTCCTCTGCTGAATATTTCGTTGAAGGCTATGTTCAAAGTTCAGCCAATACCAAATAACGGGTATGATGTTTTAATATAAATCTAGTAGGAAGCTGATATACTAAATTTCGCAGATTTTATGCGCAAAATTACAACGAAACATAGAGAAATGCATTTAATTTAATCTGATATGTTACGCCGGACATGCAATTTTTAACGCAAAAGTAAGATTTGTGAGTTCAATAAAATAAATGTAAGGTGCAAAAATTTATAGAATTAACTTAAAATAAGAAAAAAAAATCCGGGCCTTTCTGTAGATATATGGATGTTGGGGATTTTATATTTTTATAGGCAAATGGTTGCTGTTCTAAAATCATATAGAATGAAATTCGAAACAGTGTGGCTGTGGCCATTGATTGACACATTAAATTCATCCATTGACTGGGACAATTTAGGTGAACGTTTGTATGTAACGACCACTGCTCACTATGTACTTTTTAAAGACACTTAAACTATGGGGTCACCAAAGGTTCTCAACACCTTAATAAAGTAATTCGAAAAATTAATCAGAAATAACACGATGTTTTGATTTATATCAATTATATAAATCAAAACATAAAGGTTATTCCTGATTAATTTTTCGAATTATTTTATAATTAAAGGCGTTGAGAAACCTTTGGTGACCCCACAGTTTAAATGTCTATCGTAGGTACGTCGTGAACAGTGGTCGTTACAGACAAACGTTCATGTAAATTGTCCCAGTCAATGGATGAATTTAATGTGTCAATCAATGGCCACAGCCACACTGTTTTGAATTTCATTCTTCATTCTAATAACGTAATTTTAATCCGAACGCATATATAAACCGTGCGTAGCGTTAATACGGGTTTTGCTATGACGTTACGCATGGTAATGCGTTCGGATTAAAATTACGTTATTATATGATTTTAGAACATCAACCATTTGCCTATAAAAAAATAAAATCACCAACATCCATATATTTACAGAAAGGCCCGGACATTTTTTTCTTATTTTAAGTTAATTCTATAAATTTTTGCACCATAAATTTATTTTATTGAACTCACAAATCTTACTTTTGCGTTAAAAATTACATGTCCGGTGTAACATATCAGATTAAATTGAATGCATTTCTCTATGTTCCGTTGTAATTTTGCACATAAAATCTGCGAAATTTAGTATATCAGCTTCCTACTAGATTTATATTATATAATCATACCCGTTGTTTGGTATTGGCTAAACTTTGAACCAAGCCTTCAACGAAATATTCAGCAGAGGTACCTTATTTTTGTCCATTCCTAAGGTGAAACATGTTGTATAAATACTAAATGTCCATTTATAATACAAAACTAACATATTAAATATTGTTGAATTATTATATGACCGATTTTTATGAAATAAATACCATAAATTTTTATGTTCAATTTGTCAAAAAAATGTTCAGGCTAAATTAATCTTCTCATGTGTCCCTCCAGAAGCAAGATTTTTTTTAAAAGGTTGCTATGTTTTCTATTCAAAATAAAATTGGAAAAAAATGCATTTGTTTTCATCTAATCACAGATCAAAAAATAAAAACTTTTTTAAAAATCTTTACGTAATTAATTGCCTTATACATGATAAATTTTGAAACATTTCTTCAGCTTATGGTATTTATTTGATGAAAGTCGATCGAGTATAGGTACTCCGCTCTTGATAACAAAATGTCAAAGTGGCGTCAAATTTTTCAATTATACATGTTACGTCTAGAGACGCAATACCTTGCGTAACGTCTAATACGGGGTATGCGATACGGGTTCAACTATGCGATACGGTTTCAGCTATGCGATACGGGGTATGCGATACAGGGTAGGTGATACAGACGTGAAAAAAAGAACCTTTTATTAGATATAAAAAATTCATGTATTTGGTACTGAATATATGATAAATCATAATAATGGATGTTACAATATACCTCCCACGTAAATTCCCCTGTTTTTGAACCTATTTGCAAACGCTTTGCCGATTTATTGTACATTGTATAAGAAATTGAAATAAAACAAAAGACAAAAGAACTTTTATTCTAATTCGATGCATAATAAATAGAGAATAATGCATGGCAAAATCCGTATCATATGTCGTATCATCCCGAGACATCGATATCAGCCCAAGGGCTTTATCATATATTTCAACAGAAGAGTATATATTATAGGAACTGTTTTCTGATCCATAGCACTGGGTTACCTTCAGTTCGACTTTTGTTTCACTGGCAAAGGCCTTAAAAGAACTGCTCAATTACTTATCCGAAGCACTTGGGTTACCTTACAATTTGCGTGCTGTTGTTTTAAAAAAATTTGTTTATTATTGTATTTATTTGTGTGTTTTGTATTTTTTATAGTTGCATTTACTGTAGTGTGCCAAAAAAAATGAAAACTTAACATTCGTGACGTCACATACAATATGAAAACTTGACGTTCGTGACGTCACATACCAAACAATGACGTCATTCAAAAAATTGACCTATTTTGAGGAAAATTTTTCTTAAGCAAAAAAAACAAAAAAAAACTGACTTAATCATTTATGTAAAAAAAAAAAAAAAAAAAAAAAAAAAAGTTGGGGTGTGATAAATGGTAGGGATGTGATAAAGGGTATGCAAGGGTAGGGGTGTGATAAAGGGTATGCGATAAAGGGTGCGCATCAAAGTTGCGCGATATGGATTAAACAGCAGGCTATTTATCAAATATGCAAAACTACTGTATTTACTACTAAACATATGATAAATAGAGAATAATACATGGCAAAATCCGTATCATATGTCGTATCATCCCGAGACATCAATATCAGCCCAAGGGCCTTTAGGCCCGAGGGATGATATTGGTCGAGGGTGATACGGCATGTGATACGGATTTTGCCATGTATTATACACTTTATCATATATTTCAACAGAAGAGTATTATATTATATGAACTGTTTTCTGATTCATAGCACTGGGTTACCTTCAGTTCTACTTTTGTCTTGTTACAAAGGCCTTAAAAGAACTGCTCAATTACTTATCCGAAGCACCTGGGTTACCTTACAATTTGCGTGCTGTTGTTTTAAAAATATTTTGTTTATTATTGTATTAATTTGTGTGTTTTGTATTTTTCATAGTTGCATTTAGTGTGCCAAAAAATATGAAAACTTGACGTTCGTGACGTCACATACAATATGAAAACTCGACGTTCGTGACGTCACATACCAAACAATGACGTCATTCAAAAAAATTACCTATTTTGAGGAAAAATTTTCTGAAGCAAAAAAAAACCAAACAAAATTGACTTTATGTAAAAAAAAAAAAAAAAAAAAAAGTAGGGGTGTGATAAAGGCTAGGGGTGTGATAAAGGGTATGCGATAAAGGGTAGGGGTGTGATAAAAGGTATGCGATAAAGGGTGCGCATCAAAGTTGCGCGATATGGATTAAACAGCAGGCTATTTATCACATATGCAAAACTACTGTATTTATTACTAAACATATGATAAAAGGAATTAATATACTGCAACTAGTTGTGTTTATTTCCTAAACACAGCTATATTTTATGCGATGTCAATTCTCCCTCCATAATCAGGGGTTCATTAAGGGATGAAAATAAGATTGATATTTATGTTAAGATTTTAAAAGCTATCAATATACTAATTTAAGTTGCAGTATAAAAACAATATTTAGTCAATGTCACAAAAATATAAACTTTTTTGTTACCATCGAAGTTCGTATAATATTGTATTAAAATGGAATTCTGAGGTTGATTTTGTTTTATTTTCTGTTTTATTGCATTATTCGCATATTAACTGATTTCAGCGAGTCAAGATGACAGCCCCTTCGATACAAAAATGGCAATTTTGAATACAAAAAAAAAATCAAATATCGCAAGTGTTGGGTTTGAGAATTAAGCATATTTTTTTTCTAGCGGTTATTAACGAAATAATCAATGCAGGCTAAAGATTTATGAGAATATTTGAGCTTTATCTTACAAGGAGTAAAACGAACAGCTACACACACGACATACCCACCCTCGCTTCAGTATTTGAATGAACTTATTTGTCCTATTGGAATCGAAATTATTCATGGAAGGCATAAATTTGTTGTAAATTTACACATGGCCTGGGCCGTTGATGATGGCTTTCTTGAATTATTTCTTGATTTACACGGAGGAATTCTCTGTGGGAATCGAATCCAAATTTTACCTACACACCATCTATTTTTTCTCAAGATGCTTATTGTGTGTGAATTAAGTGCCATTCTTCAAACAAGTTACGTAAATATGTTTCTTAACAGTTAAATTATTTACATCCCGATATTAATTTACAATATATTAGCATGTTGTCTTTAGTGCCAATTACATTAACAGATTTGATTGGGGTTTTTTACGATAGACTCGATATGTAAACTGCCAATCTTGTATTTATTGAAATATATGATAGCATTGTGCAGTGGACAATGTAAACTGATATTAATTTAACAATATGATTTCCCTTAAGAAGAAACAAGATGAATAATTTATTTATTTAGACATTCAACCGGCAACTTCATTATATCTTATGGGAACAATGGTGGAACCAGGCTTAAGTTGACAGGGGTGACATCAGCTATGACCTCACCCTATGACTGGTCTGCAACGACAGATAATAACTTTCAATACGCCATTAACGCAAGAACTACACCAAGCAAGTATAGACAAACAGTCATACATTTTCAATGTATAACATAGCATTTAGGGTTAGGGGTTTGTATTTTTGTTATCAGTGTGATGGTGGAATTGATTACAGGAATTACGAAATAATATTAAGTATTACTTTTTAAATAGTAAAATTAGTAAACATTTTCACGTTTCAAATACCATTGAATGTACATTACCTGATTAGCCACTATAAGTCCGTTTGACTTCTATAAATCTTCAAAAAATAATTCTTAAAAATTCATTTTTAAAGATAAATATTTTTTTTCTTCATTTTTGTTAATGTATGATATATACGAACTCTGACTATGAATATCATAATTTTAAACCTATAATCAAGAAAGTTACTCATTAGGTCTCTCTGTTACTTCAATTTATTTTAATATAAAATACTCAATGGAGTACGTATGAGTAGTGTAACAGCCTTCCATCCAAAACAAAAACATTAGACATGTGCTCTTAACCTGTTTCATTGTACCATGTGACTTTACTCATTTAAATAACTCTGGTCATGTGTGCATGCTTTTGTATTTCTCATTGAATACAGAAAGCTCAGTAATCACATGACCAGAGTTATTTAAATGAGTAAAGTTACATGGTACAATAAAACAGGTTTAGAGCACATGTCTAATGTTTTTGTTTTGAATGGAAGGCTGTTACACTACTCATACGTACTCCATTGAGTATTTTAAATTAAAATAAATTGAAGTAACATAGAGACCTAATGAGTAACTTTTTTGATTATAGGTTTAAAATTATGATATGCATAGTCAGAGTTCGTATATATCATACATTAATATACATGAAGAAAACAAATATTTATCTTTAAAAATGAAATTTTAAGAATTATTTTTTGAAGATTTATAGAAGTCAAACGGACTTATACGCAACATTTAATTAATTATCAATATCTGACAACATATAATATATGTAGTTGTCGACAGTAGGATTTAAGAACTTTTTAATGCTGTAATTGTCTGGCAGAATTTCACGTAAAAATTCTGTTAATTGAGATAAAGAAGAATTCAAGGGGCAATTATATCAATAATCAAAATCCCTAAAAAAATAGACAGTGTGGTATAAAAACGGAAAACACAAAATGAGATGCGCTGGATAGAAATCGACCTTATGCATATACATATCAAAACATTTATGATTTATTGGTGGTTGAAAACAAATCTCTGTGTTTAGCATGTTACTGTTTGAAAAAAATTGATATATGAACCCTACAAAACAGACAAAAAAAAATCGCTTTTATTTCGTATTAGAATGTTCCAAAATCAATCATGTCTCATTTATGAACATATATATATATGTATGTGCGAGTACTCTCAGATCTGTTCATTGTGTCTTTTTGTGTCGGGATGTATAAGTACGGGGCCACGTCCACTTGTATTTTTGTCCTTCTGATGAGTTAAGCCTTTTTCAACTGATTTTTATAGTTCGTTCTGATGTTGTACTGTTATACTACTGTCCCAGGTTAGGAGGAGGGTTGGGATCCCGCTAACATGTTTAACCCCGCCACATTATTTATGTATGTGCCTGTCCCAAGTCAGGAGCCTGTGTTTCAGTGGTTGTCGTTTGTTTATGTGTTACATATTTGTTTTTCGTTCACTTTTTTTTACATAAATAGGGCCGTTAGTTTTCTCGTTTGAATTGTTTTACATTGGTTTATCGGGGCCTTTTATAGCTGACTATGCGGTATGGGCTTTGCTCATTGTTGAAGGCCGTACGGTGACCTATAGTTGTTATAATTTCTGTGTTATTTTGGTCTTTTGTAGATAGTTGTCTCATTGGCAATCATACCACATCTTCTTTTTTATATGGCAAAGAGTCGATTTCTATCCGACGTAGCTGAAATAGATATAGAACGAACTGACCACAATCACCATAATACAACAAATGATATAGCAATATGAACCCCAATAGAAACCAGCACGGTTGTAGTTGGTACGGAAGGGACGTCAGTTTCTTCTCAACTACTGACAACTGCAAATTACTAACAACATCAATCGTTCTGAACTTCAATTTTATATTCAAAACGAACAAACAAGAGTACAATAAAGGTCCGAATGTTTTTTACATAAAAAACTCTCCGTGGTATTTTCAAAAACAAAGTAATTAGAATGTTAATTGGTTTTTTTTCCAAAATAAAGTAACTATCTTATCATACTAGACATTATGATGGATTATTGTTGCAACAAATCTGAATGGTTCTGCCCGCTCATATAATGCGTGACATCTACATTTCTATTCAGGCGAAATACCAACATTTTCTGCTTTACCTGACATTACAAAGTTTAACGATGAGGTATTAGTAGGTGACATTGTAACCACAGTAACAGCAACCGACAATGACCCTGAAGATGCTAATGTGTTGCAGATTACATTTGACGGCGGTTCAACTTATTTCGAATACTTGAATTCCACAAGTAAGTTGAAATGATATATATTTTTGAATAGTTTTATTTAACAATTAAAACAATTGAGACATTTAGGCTTAAGGGATGAATAATACAAATACGTAGAAATCAGTTTAGTACACGGGTTATATAGCGATGCTCTGTGTGTCTAATAGTCCATCTTTTGAACACGGCTTCGTTTGATCGTTCGTCCTCGCTCTTTAATCTCGTTTGCCAGAGTGTATTACGATGAACATTTTAAAGTATCTTAGAATCATATTCAAAACAGTGTGGCTGTGGCCATTGATTGACGACCTAAATTATCCCATCGACTGGTCAGATTATGTGAACGTTTGTCTGTAACGACCACTGCTGACTATGTACTTGTTAATGCCCGCGTCACACTGTCCCGATTTTTACGCCGATGGCAACACGATAATGGAAATTTTCAAAATCGGGACTGATCGTATCCAGATCGGGCTATTCGTAGTGCCATCTTTACCATCGTAGAACCATCGGCCACTTTTTCTAGCCTTCGGGGACAACTTCGGGAAGGGTTCTAAATTTTTTAACATGTTAAAAAATCCCCGAAGGTGCGTCCGATGTTGAGGGTTCGTATTGAGTTCGTATCACCATCCTCACTATCGTAATGTCACCGGGAATGCATCTTTGCACATCGTATTGCATTCGTGTTTCCATCGGGCAGTTTTTACATTACGATGTCTACACGAATGAATCACGAAGATACCCGAAGGTCTTACGATGGCAACACGACTTCGTGAAGACCTCGTAATCCCGTCGTGTTGCCATCGAATAAAAGTACGAAGGCGACAAGATGGAACTACGACGGCAATAAATCCAGCTAAATGTAAGTTGATTTTCGCGTTAAAATACATTTAAAGTGCCATGCGCGATATGCACTGGTCAGTCTAATATGACAGTTAGGAAAGACGTTCACAAAACATGGAGCTCATATCATATGATTCTATGAGAACAAGAAAGGCGACAGCGTTGTTTCTATCAATTCAAATGGAACAAGAAGAGCAGCTATTACAGGCTCAGGATTTACTTTTACAAATAAAATATTATTTTTTGTCAATTTTCCATATCAAGTAACATAATGAAAATCATAAACGCGCCTCGTACACCAACATTGCAGGTACACGTATATAGGGAAACCAACTTTTTCTTCATTATTCTGATTTTTTTATGTATCGTCTGAGTTGTTGTCACACGAATGTTTACTCCATAACCATTTTGTTTTCTATATGTCATATTTTGCCGCATTTGTTGCTTTCCCCACATCCTTCCTTTTGTCTATATTATTATGATATTCTCCTGGAAAGAGCTCTTTTTGAATAAAAGGGTTCAACGAACCCATTACCTTACCTTTAAGATAGATCAGTAAACATGGGCATACTTATGGGTGATTATTCAGACTAGTGCACACATTTTACAGTTCAAACAAGGCAATGCCGAGCGTGGCATCCCCTCGTATGTAACATATTGGGGACAAATATGGACACTATATTTGTATATACACATGCAGAAAATGGTAAATTGAATATGCATATTTGATACATAAACTATTTTTCTAGAAATCAACCAAAACATTCAGTAACTGGAAATACCTTTAATATTGTCTTAAGAACCAGCAGGTAAAAAAATTAGCAACCAATTCCTGTGTATTATGCTATTTCAAGGAGAAAAAACAAGTCCATCTGCATCACCTTGACCTTTGGCCTTGAACGTAAAAAATGTCAGATCATTACAAGGAGGAACAATATACCAAATGTGGTTAAAATCTTTTGAAGCATATTGGTTTTAGAGTGTCCACAAGGGTGATATTGCCTTGTATTACAACTGCCACTGTGACCTCGACCTTTGAACTTTAAAGTCAATAGCGCTTAAGATATTCTTAACGAGTAACACCATACCAAGTTTTGAGCATTTTGGGTCTAGAGTGTCAATAACAATTTTATATACACGCAACTTACATGTAGTAGGCGAGGGGATAATAAACTAGTTTTATAAGAATTAGACAAAAAGATCGATTTCCCGCCATGCATGGCAGACTTGTACAGAAACGATATGTTGTCGAAATTCTGTTCGTATCTTTTAGACATCGTGTGGCCATCGCGCCATCATCGTAATCCATCGTGTAGCCTTCGTAATCCATCGTGTAGCCTTCGTGATCCATCGTGTAGGCTTCGGCTGAGATATGAAGCTTAAATACCCGTCTTCGGTTAACCTTCGTATGTCCATCTTTTGCTATCGTATATAATTACGGCACCATCGTATAGACTTCGTTATTCATCGTACTTCTCTTCGGTCACTTTTTGGTATTTTAACGAGATCGGGACCAACTTCGTACGAACTTACAATTTTCCCATTCGGGTGTCCATCGTATATAAAAATCGGGACAGTGTGACGCGGGCATAAAGACACTTAAACTGTGGGGTCACCAAAGGTTTTTAACACCTAAATGAAGTTATTCGAAAAATTAATCAGGTATAACACGATGTTATGATTTATATCAATAATATAAATCAAAACATAAAGGTTATTCCTGACTAATATTTCGAATTATGTTATTGTTGAAGGCGTTAAGAACCTTTGGTTACCCCACAGTTTAAATTCTATAATAAGTAAGTAGTGAGCAGTGGTCGTTACAGACAAACGTTCACCTAATCTGTCCCAGTCAATGGGATAATTAAGGTCGTCAATCAATGGCCACAACCACACTGTTTTGAATATGATTCTATTGTGTCGTGCACTACTTATTGTACTTTTTATTCTATTGATTAATTAGGTTTTCTCGTAGTTAACATTTATTGTCTGGCTTAACACAAAAATCTTATTTGTATGGCATACTGCTATAATTGTGCATTTTTTTCAAGAAAATAATGCATGTAATATTTGTAGAATTACTATTTTAAGAACATATTCAAAATTTCTAATATTTGAAAATTAAAAATACAAATAATTTCATTTTTTTTACTCCAAACAGATCAGTCTTTATATACTAGTCAACAAAAGAACGATACAAGGCCATGTATTTTCCATATAATAAATTTGACCCCTGTGTTCAATTACACAGTACTTTTTAACTTTTTAACTTTCAAATTTTGTCAGATTCTTTTAATCATATGCATTTGCTTTGCAAACGAATGTTTTTTCAGTGGATAGTTAAAAATTATCACATTTTGTTAAAAATTGGAATTCAAACTTGTCTTTCGTTTCTTTTGTTGACTTATTACGTTTATGTCGCATACCTAATCGAAAGCAGCAATAACAATTTACAGAACAATAAAAAAGAAATGTAGTGTAATTGTCAATGAGACAACTATGAAGAGGATTTAAACAGTGTATTGTTTCAAATAATGGGTTTTTGGACCCCTGCTCCCCATACTCAAAACAATATGTCAGGCGACTATAGAAGTACTAGTGGCAGAGCAATCATACAATCGATCTTTTCATTTTTTATTAACAATTTAGAGGTAAAAGAAATATAATATACATTGCTCTTCAGAAGAGAATTAAGATGCAAATAATACGTTTAAGGGAATGAGGATAGTCTTTTAATCCGAAGGTCGTACATAAACTTGATGAATCACACGTTTCATGTGTACAGGGCCTCGAATGCCGAGGTTTTACAGGTAGTTCCCTTATAGTGATAGTCAACTCTTAAGTTGTGAGTTGGAATCCCGCTTGTGGCACCATCAAGTTTAGCTGGCTGTCATGATATAGAAAGGGGTACTGAAAGTTGCGTTTAAACAAACACTCAGTATGTGTACATAACTTGAAACAGTATATGAGATATCACAAATTTCTCTATCAATTAGAGGTTAACAAATAATTGCGTTAAATATTAAAGAATTGATGGATATTAAAATGATGAAACAAATAAAGATGAATTTGTATTATTGAATTATTTTATTTTTAACATAATTTAAAGGTTTTGGAATTTCAATATCACAAAGGAATACATTATGTTTGTCGGGAAATAATTAACAATAAGATGGACTGGTTCATGTTAACTTAATTCAATTATGCACATAATTACATTTTTAAACATATAGATGAAATAAGAGTTATAAGTGTACCCCCTGTTGGAGTACATAACCCAATCTTGACAGTAACCGATCCATGCGACAAGTCTTCCAGTAGTACACAGAAGATAACCATAGTCAACAGGGTAAAATAATTATATATTTTGGGTTTTTTTCTGACTTTTTCCGCGTTTAAATTGTGTTCTACAGCCCCGATACAAATGCATTGCTGATCCAATATTCCCATCGAATATCACTTCTGCAAAATCTCATCATTACGGATGGCACTTTAAAACGCCGTCTAATGTGAACGCAAAAGAAAATTCCTTCGGATCTTCTTGCCTTTAATGGCTCTGGTTTGAAATTATATGCTATTTGAAATACGTTCCGGTAGATTTTTGTAAAACAGATATCTCTAGTTTCTTACTTGTTAAAATGAAAAACTTAAACAAAAGGTCACAAAGTCCCACATTTAAAGCAAACATTCTGACCCTTCAAAGTGTTGAGCTTGAAAATGTAATAAATATCCATGCAGCTTTGTAAGCTATCGTTCATTGAGATAAATAAAAATAAACTTTTGCTTATCAAATGGTTGTCCCATAATATAATTTTTTATAATTTGTTATCATTTAATTTTTGCACGAGAAAATTTTACTTAAACTTAAAAAAGAGGAAAGTTTAGGACCCCCAAGTAAATGTATAATAACCTGCAAAAACTAATAGTGCATTTGATATCTGACCTGGTATAATGTCTAACGTTTGTGTTTTTCCGTTCCAACTTCAAAACCGACAGAACAGTTTAATTTAAAGAACAGTTAATCACTTTATTATATTATCCACAATGTAACTCTTGTCGGTGCATTACCGTTGAAAGAGAATCTACTCTGATACATGTTATAGTTACTGCTGTTGTTTTTTCTCTGAGAACAACGACTTTTGACAAATTCTGTTTCAATTGTAAATTATGAGTTAGATTTATAATTTTGATTTTTAGCTTCCTGTAATTAACAACCTTCCAAGTACTGTATCAATATTAGAGGATACACCAGATGATACTCTTATATTTACCATTAATGCAACAGACACCGTTACTTTCCCGGTAACATGCGACAAGAAAGGCGGAGCTGGTATTCCATTTAATGTTTCTGACATACCACCAACAGGTAAAACTTAAATTGTATAAAACGAATTTGAAGAAAGTTTATTAACCTTCAATCAGACATTTTAGCACAAGCAAGCAAAAATAATCTGAACGTTTTTTATATACATACACACTGACTTTGAAATAGTAGTATATGATTCCATATATTTGTGTCGTTTCGCTAAATACTTACAGCCTATATGTTCTGTTGTCCCACTATTAAATCATAATACTTATATAAAGCCTGCCTCATATCCTAACTTGAATTTAGAAGTTGACAATGGATATTTGTTGAGAATTAGTCTAAAAAACAAAACAAATGCATAATTTTAGCTAATGAAATGTTTGAGAAGTTTTTTCAAGATCAAATAAGACTAAAAACTCTGTTAAGATATTGTTTTTACTTATATTGCTTTATGTTACTAGTTCAAAGAAATGACTCTACTAAAAAATACCATTAAATTCAGAGATGGGCTTTGATTATTAGAAACATATGCTACTTGTTTATTCTTCGACCAGCGAAAGACATTACTGACTTCAAATAAATCTGCCTCTACGTTAGTATCTTGTTTACATCCTTCAACATTTTTTTGCAGATAATGGCGTGTTTATGGACCCTGGTGTGACCTTGAATTATGATAATAACCCTTCCTACACAATAAATGTAAGATGTAGTGATGATGATGACAACGTAGAAGGCATATTGACAATCAATATTATACCCAATCAGGTAATTTGTATTAGTCTCAACTTCTTATAACATATCTACAAAATGTGGCCTTATTCATAACATTATATTGCGTAGTTATATGAACTCGATTCCCCCCAAAAAAACAGAATAAGGAATACAGTATTTTTAAGAGCTTCTGAGGATTTTAAAACATCTGCCTTTTCTGTAATTAAACTAAGCATTGTGATATTTTTTATACATAACATCAACACCCTCATATTAACAATGCAAACATTTTTTACCGTTTATTTATAATCCACATGATGAGTACCCCATCGGAATTACGATTGTTTGCTTTCTTGGGTCATCCTTGGGCTAAGGCAGTTAAATATACCTATTATTACAACCATTGCTATTATATCTTAAGGTTTTATTTACTTATGTTTCTAAATCTTGTTATGTATTTGTATGCATGGCCTTTACCTGAATAATCATTATTTTGAATAACATTGTTTTCCTTCCATTCTAACAAAACCTGTTTTGAATGTTGTAGGCACCTGTTATTAACAGCTTGCCGGATTCTGTCAGTTTCCTTGAAGACGACAATACTAACACCTTACTACATAGAATCAATGTTACAGACTTTGAAGGAGATTTAGTTACATGTTCTCTGAACCCTACCAGTACTATATTTGATGTTTCACTCATACCTCCTTCGACCGTTGGTTTGTATTTATTAATTAAGATTGGAACTCAATAAAGTGTTATTTTTGTTTCGGATAAGGGTGGGAAAATGTGTCCACGAGGTTACAATTCTGTACGTTACATTCACGCTTTGTCAATTTAAGATTAATCAGCGGTGCTCGAATCAAACTAGGTAGAAGGCCAAATAAATAAGGTGAACATGCCGTTCTGAAGATAATACAACCCAGTTAAGCTTCTGTGTTGACATGAATTATCCCCGATTTCATTGATAACCTTCTTGTTATGACTAACTACATGCCGAAATTTTAATTTGATATAGAATATGGAATATTCCTGACAGGAGGGACAACTCTTGATTACGATATTAAAGACTCCTACTCCTTGTCAGCAAAGTGTGAGGACCAAAGACGAAGTGATACTGAATTATTTACTGTTAATTTGATACGTAATACGGTAAATATAATATTTTGAAATCAAGTCAAATGAGAATGGGCATGGGGTCATTATGCAAAAATGCTTTTTCTGCACGATTTCATAATCTGCAAAGGCATACTGACTTTCATATGTATATATTTTAAATACTGAGACGAATTTGGTGTTTGATGACCTTCCTTCCATTATTTAGCTGTTTCCAGCATTTTAACCGGATTTTTGTCTCTTTGACACATTCCCCATACCGATTCTCAATTTTAAACTAGTAGCATTAAGTTAGTTTATTTAAGTAAGTTTAAGATATGTTATAAATCATTGAAACACTGTTATTTTATTAATTCAATGAAACAATAATTTGACGTAGCTCGTTTCTTATACATCCGGTCATTGTGTAATTGTTCTATGGTAAAACTTTTGTATTCCTGTCTTTCATTTTTGCTCATGTGCTTTGTCTATTTGCCTTTGTTTTCTTGCTACATGACGTGGCTCTGTACTTATACATCCTGTCATAGTGTTATTGTGCTGAGGTAAATGCTTGTATTCTTGTCTTTCATTTTTGAAAATGAGCTTTGTCTATATGCCCTTTTGTGCTTCTTTGTTACATATTTGTTTGTTTCATGGTGATTACGATTATAACACAATGTTGACTGATTTACCCTTATTATTTATGATATTTTTATTACCTATAACGTCTGTTTGGTTTTTTTTTCACATCAATATAATTGAATTTTATGCGACTGTCATAAAAGTGAGAGGTTTAGCTAGCTATAAAACCAGGTGTTATCTACCATTTTCTACCTAAGAAAACGTATGTATCAAGTCAAGTATTTCCGTTTTGATTTTTCCTCGGAGTTCAGTATTTTTGTGATTTCACTTTTTTCTTTTTAATGTAGTTTTTCCTACAATGAAAGAAGACCTGACTAATTTAGTGATTATTTTTTGAAGCCCCCAGTAATAAACAGCTTGCCATATACAGAAAGTATATCAGAGGATCTGATGACATATACATTGATACACACTTTGAATGTTACGGATGTCAATATTGCTGATATCATCACCTGCACGTTAAATTCACAAAATACGTTATTTGAATTAACAAAAATATCTCCAGCATTAGGTTTGTATTCTTAAATGTTATCAACAGTCATTAAAACACAACGCATGTATTTGAGTAATTAGTTTGACATTAATTGACATGACCATTGACAAGAATAAGAATTGAATGTGTTTTCCAAAAATAATATCTTGGACAAACAATTAAAGCTATGAACTTATAGATTATGTCCGAGATATACGTTTCAGATTTCGAATAGTCCGTCTTTATTACAGGAACATGGCTAGACTGTTCATGTCAAGTTAGTAAAACCAATGTTCAATAATAACCCAAATAAATACATGCATACAAAGCCGTAAGAAAAATACTTATGCCATTGTATTACTCTGAAGTTAGAAGAAGACGAAATGGCAATTGTAAGGCATCCAGAAATATCTTAATACCGAGAAGGATATCCGAACAAGAGAAGAGCTTAATATCCCACTCGTTATTTATTTTTAAGTTTAGTGTTTAGTGTAGTGAAAACACATCTCATCAAGGGAACCAAAGTTCCAATAGGTTGTTTCCAAATACACCTTATATGATTGTTTTAATAATATGAAGATTTTTTTTATTTTGGTAGCGATTGGGCATCGTTTTCAGAAATGATAGAACATAACACACATACTAACCAGAAGAGATAGCAAATTAATAAACTCAACAATATAACATTCATATGTATATCCAACAAATGTTAACCAATATATAACAAAATTGCGGAATAACTAAAGAAATAAACTAAATTCAGAATAAAAAGAAAAATGGACAAAATCTGTGCAAATACGAAGAACGACAAAAAGACAACCAAAAGTTTACAAATAACTACATAGACAACTAAAGGCTTAAACACTCGAACTGCAGTAAAAAAAATCCAAAATTCCAATGTAAAATGGTCCGAGAACACAGTTGTTGCGTAGTGCATTTCTTTTAGACAATATATTGAAATAAGAAAAATTCCCCCCTGCGTTTTCTCAATATTATTTTTACAGTGTGGTGTGCTACTTTTGGGAAAAAAAAATATAGAAAACTTCATCGGCTCTAACTCCAAATATGGGTAATGTTTTGTTTAGGGGGGTCTTGAAATCTTTTCAGAGCTTCCCAAATGCTAATTTATAATCTTTTTCAGCTTGCAAATCACTCCTTTACTTTAAAATTCAATTTTTTACAGTGTAACTTTATCATCCTACTTGCTATTTAACGCATAAAACAGGAAGAAATAAATTTGGAAGGGGTATAAAAAAAAAGGGCAAGTAACACACTGTCCACACTAGGAGCTATATTTGGACAACGAAAATCAAAGGACGATTACTGTGTTCCCGGGCCATATATATGCTTAAAACATACAAACTAGCTGACAATCATTAAATTAATAATTGAATTATTGATTGATTATAAAGTATGTGTTTAATTATACTTGAACTAATTCTTACACATATGAATTTATATTGTATAGAGGATTATGGTGTCTTTTTGAAAGGCGGAACAGTTCTTAATTACGATATTACACCGTCGTATTCCCTTGACATCGAGTGTGGTGATCATAGGAGAAAAGTCGCTGATGTCCTCACAGTTGATCTCATTCGTAATGAGGTATGCAATTTTCTTAGCCTACTGAAGATAGCTTGATACAATGCATATTTAATTTTCATGTTTTATACAGACAAAAGGCAAGAAATTGGACGTAATTGAAATTAAAGATCTATTGAAGATTTTTCTGTGTGTTTAAAATGAAATGAACTTCTTTTTGGTTTTCTAATATATGATGAAATTTTACTATCTAAATATGACGATTGAATTTGCTATTGAACTTACCCTCTTATTAAAGCCACCAACCATTATTAACTTACCAATGAGTTGCGAGATACCAGAGAATATTGAAACAGAGAGTCTCTTGTATACAGTATCAGTTACCGACCCTACCAACGATTCAGTTACATGTACCCTAGTAGCAGCGAGCTCTATATATTTTTTACAGTCTGGATCAACTCAGTTTGGTGAGTTTAATATATATCATATATAAAAATATATATCTCTCCAACTGATTTCATAGAAACATGTTCTTGATAACACTTTCAAGTAGTCAGTGATTACATTAAAAATATAACAAGCATTAAATGCATTGTTTTGTATGGGTGTTACATGTACATGCGTATCTTAATTTAATTATGAATTTTAATATTTATGAAAACGCAAATACATAAAATTTATGGTATCGTCACTAGAGGAATCTGTTGTTAAAAATACCTAGGGGAAAGACTATTGATGAACTGAAGTTTATTTATTCTCCTAGCAAGAAACAATACTTTGAATACACCCCGCATTAAAAATGATAATACATCCTTTCTAAAAAAGAAAAGTGTTTTTATTCCAAATAAACAAAAATAGCAAAACGAGATAACAAAAGAGAGTTTTTTGAAGTAGTTAATTGATGACTGATTCCTTATTTACGGTTATGTATGCATTATGTGTGTCTGATCTCTAGTCAATATAAAGAAAGCTATCATGATTTCGTCACATGGTGAGCATTGTGGAGAAACTTAAAAGCAATACAAATATTGTATAATAGTTTGCTTTTAATTCTTTTTTAATTTGATTGAATAGCTGTCTGTTAATAGTCAGTTTTTATTGAAGAAACATGTAAAAGTTTTATTTCTGGTTCGTAGAAGTAACTTTTTAAAACGAAATTATACAATTAACACATAATTTTGTACCCCACAGAAACAGAAATCTATGTAAGAGGAAACCAAGACTTTGTGTACGACACCCAAAAGCAATATACTATCGACTTAGTGTGTGAAGACTTGAGACGAAGTGATTCGTCATATTTTTACGTATACCTTCTTCGTAATATGCCTCCATCATTCACTAATCTTCAAGGTAATTATTTCTGCATATTGTTCTCCGCTAAAATCATAGACAAAAATGCGAGAATGCTTCTAATTATCATGTTAATTCTCCAGGACAAGATGTGGTTTACCTTTACCCACGATAAACACGCGGAAACTGTTGAATTCATAGTGGTGCGAAATAAAATAATCATGAAAAAAACTCAAGTATATGAAGCTTATGTCGTTCACATAAAATTCTCATCAACACCGTTGGTCGTCGAAATCAAATTCCGAGTTGAAGAGCATCAAAAACCTAAAATTCTGCAAATTTGTTCAAAATATTGAAGTATATGACATTGTGTGAAAACATTTGTGTTTGGAATTATTGTATATTTTATAGAAAGTCAATTTTCAGAAAATGAACGTATCAATGATTTTCATGCTAGCATGATAAAGTTTGTGATACTCTCATTGACAAAATGTTCATCAGCAGTACCACCAATCCAGCGATTGTTTATACTTATAAGAGATACCAGGCGTATCATTTAGTACACCTACATAGGAATCAGAAGTGGCGCTTTATTCAACACAGATAAATAGCCTAATCAAATAGAATTTAAAGAGCATAACCATCAGAAAATTTAAACGCCAATGTATGCCACAAAAAAAAAGTATCTCAAAAAGTAAAACAACAGTACCAAACTCCAAGGAAAATCAAAAAAGTATATAACATGACCTTCTGAACACAAACGGCATATTGAACTGTTTCTTTTTTTAACTGTCATGCAATTTAATAAAGTATATTGAACTTGTATTATTTAAATGAGAGTATTAAATCAACCTAAAACAATCTGGATTTCATTCAAATGTATTATTGTTTTATATCTCAAGCTAAAACCACTGTATCGGCACAGGCAGTAGTGGCTGGTCAGGTTATTTATACCATAACAAGTGTAGATCCAGAGAAGGACCAAGTACAGTATACAATGACATCAAGCAGTGCAACACCACCATTCACAATCAATCAGAATAGTAAGTTCAATAAATATAAACAGTAAGCATCATTCAGATAGAAAATTTATCATCCGTTGGGATAAATAACAGTAATTAAGGGCCAACAGACAACTTTCGGTAAGTTATTAACTGATGACTGGGGACAACAATAAAAAAATATTCATTACGTATTTGTTACATGTTTATTGCTGTTTTCCTAGGCAATATGTAGTCTCATGGCGTCATGCTTTTTCCGTTTTTCGACTGAGATAAAATACGCTGTTGTTAACGACGTTAGATGCTAGCAATTATTTTAAATCTTAAGCATATGAAAATTATAATACAGTAAAAATCAAAAGAATAATACACAAAATATCGACAATTTGATGTATCTGTTTTACATTAGATGTCATTCAGGTATGTTGTAATGGACGAATGTTTTTTTGTAGAAAATCCGTGTTTTATGTGAAAAATGTATGATGTGTGGTTATATGGCTGATGACCGGGACTTTATAATATATTAGAATGTTACATGCACAAGCATGGGTTTAAAGGATACTAAAATCATATATTATGGAAGAAGAGAACTACGACAACACAATTAAAAATTGTTGTGGATTTTTTCAAAAAGGCGGACTACATGCATTTACCATGTTTATAAATTAAAGAGAAAAATTTGTTTGCTTTTAAGAGCTTATCTGTTGATAATAAACAAACAACTGGATAAATTATACCGTCATCTTTTTCATTTTTGGCCACGCGTTTTTTTTTCTTCTGAAAATCCGGCAACTTTGTTCATTTAGAAAACAAAATGCATGTCATGCTTGAACTTATTAACGAATTGAATAATCTCAAATAATTGAATAATTTCAGCTGGTGCTATTTCATTGAGTCGCTCAATCAAGACTGAGTTAGAAATCGGATATGAATTATTTATCAGCGTATCAGATGGTAGAAACACTGTTGCTTCACGAACATTATCTGTTCGAATTATAGGTAAATAATGTTATTGCTTACCCATTTTATTGAAACGTTATGCTCATGCGTGTTCAACACAGGAGTGTGGTCCTTACGCAGAAACTGCCCCAACAAAGTAAGGAGGAAGAAAGATTAAAAATGACACTCCGTAAATTCTATGAACACCATCATGAATTGGTTGATCTATATGATGTGTCTGTGTCTAACTAACTAATGACATTCTTAAAACGTCTTAGATTGTGGTTTAACATCTATGTCGTCTGTCTGCTAAGTACTGAACGTGAAAAGTTCCCGAATATGTTAATGTAACTTAACTATCAGTCCCCGAGGGTATCATCAGCTCAGTAGTCAGTGCTTCGGTACTGACATGATTAAACAAACTTTACTAAAATTGTCCGTTTATAAATTTTGAAATTATTATGAAACTAAGGTTTCAACTCCCTCAGGCAAAGTTGGTTTTAGATGAATTTGGCTATTTATTTTAGGTATTTTTAACATATAGCTCTTCAACGATTTTCGGTACTTATACATCTTCGGATTTAAAATGTTTGGCTTTGAGCGTTCCTGATGAAGGTAAATCCAGAAAAGCGCTTCGGACGCAATAAATTATTAAACGTGTTGTTTTATATTTTTAACTAACTTTCTTTCAAAAAGGAAAATTTTACTGCCGTTATAACGTCACTTAATTTACAATCTAAATAATAATTAGTAATAAAGTTGTAAATATTTGTTTCTACTTTTCGAGACCCCTGATAAAGCAACTTAATGTTTTATCAACAATCAACTTTTTATCTCCTTGCTTTGAATGTTTTTTTTTTAATATATTAGGAATTTGAGAAGGTAGTAAAATGATAAATTCGAAAAAAAGAGTATAGCCGACAAACTATTGGCTACACAATAATTTGTTGACGATCAATTATCTTTGTGGTGTTAGTGCTTTGTACAATTTTATAACAAAGGTAAAGGGATTGGGCACCACATAATAAAAAAAAACAACGTTGAAACCAGTTGCTCCGGAAGAGTGAAAACTTCCAGGTCGTCTAATTGCATCCGTTGTATGTTTAAAATGTATTGATAAAATACTTCCAAAGTTATTCATAACCCAGGGATGGTAGGTATAAACCACAATATATCAATGATTTTCTGTGACAACATGCTATGAATGTAAAGGTAGAAATTTTGTCATTTGTTTTACAGCGACATTATTACCAAACCCCTCAGAAACAAAAATCATCAGAAGTTGTTGGTATATGTTTAAGATTCCTGGTGGTTATATTGTTTCCCTTGGAGATTTATTGAACCTTGAATTCCTTAATTATTTTCTCTTGAAACTGACTAAACCATTTTATTTTTATTTTTATTTAAGACAAAAACAAGAAAATGTGTTGTAACTGTATTTTTGTACATTTTCAGACATCAACCATCCACCAAAATTCTTAAATCCAATACAAACGGAAGTTGTATTAGAAGGAATAAGTATCGGATCGTCTATATTTCAACCATCAATTACTGATGAAGATTTGTCAGACGTTCATACGTTTTTAGTTTCGTATTCCCCGCCAGAAAGTGCTGTCTACTTTGGAGTAGACACGTCAAGTAAGTCGCATGATTTTTATCAATGTTATTACCATTTGATACAGTCTCAATCTGATCCATATTCATATTTTACTGATTAAGTGTGCTAATCCAAAACTTGATAAACAAAATTATTATTGTTGTACGTTTTTGAAGTCATCTACAAATTTTAAATTCCTTCGCACCCGTTAAAAATGTCCAGTCAAAATAGAACACAGATGTTTGTAAATTTTTACCGAATTTTAATGATGTTGCAGGCGGACTAATAACTTCCTTAGTAGAGATTGATTACGAGACTATTCCTTACAAAACCTTTCTGTTGACAATTACTGGGTCAGATTCCCTAATGGTGGACAGCACAAATATAACGCTAAATATACAGAATGTCAACGAACCACCGAAATTCACCAAAAAGTACTATGCATTCTCGGCGACAGAAAATAGTGTAAGTTGTATATGTTAATTACAAAAATTTTCACGAGAAATATTTCCAAAATCATTTGTTTTTAATGAAATATTTTTTTTATTTTCTGGTGAAGGGAGCTAAAGGAAGTACACCACTAATTCATGGTCCCATTGCTTTCTATGTTAAATTCCTCCATTTCAACCAGGCACACCTCTTTTATTTTAAGTTCAAATAAAGTGGCAACCATTGCATATCAAAGCAACACTTTATGGTGTCTTGTACTGAAAAAAATCAACACACCTTTAATGGCATATAAGAAAGAACTTTTTAGAATTTGGTGCAGTTTTTTTTTATATTCCAATTTATAAATCTAAAAGTGTTCTACAATGATCACCAGTCCTTCAGCTTTCATTTGATGCCAAAAAACCTTAATATCTTACATATTTTGAAAGTTACACTCATGCGTAGGAACTATGTTGTGTTAAATATGTACTACTTTCTGGTATGTGCTTTCTGGCCGGGCCTGAATTAGTGGTGTTACACCTATAACAGAACCAAACTTGCTATATTGACTTGAGCATTATTTAATTTCATTCTATGATCTATTTCAAGCAATAAAAAACAGATAAAGCTTTAGTCCAAATAGTATTTTACTAATTTTAAGCTCAAATTGGACTGGTAGTAATATATGGGTTATTCAAAGTAAACTGCATATGGATATTATATTATGGCGAATATACTTTTTTTATTCTCAATATTATTGTTTTATTTATTAATATCTTTTAGGAAAGCTATGTGCTTACCAATAGTCATATTTTTATCAGAGGTTCTTCATTAAATAAAAATATATTAGTCCAAACTTAAGACATAATTGAGAATATTGTCCCCCCTTTTTTCTTCAAATGGGAAAAGGGCCTTTTTTTGTATAAACCATACTTCTGTGGTAAAACATAGATTGTTAAGAGCAATGTATATATCCCTTGGCTAGATAACTTGCTAAAGTGGTTCAAAATTCGATGTACAGTGAGATTTTGGAATTCTTATATGAGTATATACCATTTGCCTAGAGTGTAAAAGGCTACAATAAGAAAAACAATAAAACTTGAAAAATCATAGGATTATTTGACCAAAAGCTATTTTGTACCATACACAAGTCATAATATACATGTTTCATTGATTACAATCACAAACAATGCAAAAATAAGAACTTGGAGTCAAGTCTTAACTGCATGCATGCTGTATGACCATAAAAGGCTAAACTACCTTAATATGCCAATTTAAGAGCTGAAGTTTCCCTTTATCAAAATTGTTCACCAAAAAAGATGACTGTACATGATTACTAACATCAAATGTGACTTCTTTTCATTAATATAGGTTCAACTTCTAAAAATTGGATTTCTGATGACTCTCTGTAATAAGAAGTGCACCATTAATTCATGGTCCCATTGCTTTCTATGTTAAATTCCTCCATTTCAACCAGGCACACCTCTTTTATTTTAAGTTCAAATAAAGTGGCAATCATTGCATATCAAAGCAACACTTTATGGTGTCTTGTACTGAAAAAAATCAACATACCTTTAATGGCATATAAGAAAGAACTGGTTCCCGGAACTTCCGATGTACCAAAACAGGTACTTCAGATATGACAAACAGACAAAATGTACCCTCTTTTAAAAATTTGGTGCAGTTTTTTTTATATTCAAATTTAAAAACCCAAAAGTGTTCTACAATGATCACCAGTCCTTCAGCTTTCATTTGATGCCAAAAATACCTTAATATCCTACATATTTTGAAAGTTACTAATGCGTAGGAACTATGTTGTGTTAAATATGAACTACTTTCTAAAGGCTGCAATACATGGTAATTTTATAAAGATAAATAGATAAGTGAATACAATATGTTTGTCGACACTATCTAACAGAGACCAATTTATAACGTTGATATGGACTATAGAATATATAATAGAACTGGCTTGCAGACTTGAATAATGTGTCATGTTGTATAGTAGTATTGATAGTACATGATATACAAAGTCATATCGTGTGTTAATAAAAAAAAAAAGGCATACCCTGATTGTGAAGAGGTACAAAGCTCGACTTTATTGAAGCATTCAAACAGTATCCTTGTGTTGCAGAATCCACACACCTCTTTTAACAGTAACTATTTTAAATAATCAAACGCCTACCTATGCATATTTTAATGCAAAAATATAAACATGATTAAAATATTATATGGTATTATATTAATTTTCATCGTTTGGTGTTTTTACAAAAGATAAAAAAAATCAAGTTAAGTGTGAACTTCAAGTAACATAATCAAAGAAAACATCTGAATTGATAAAACATTTGGAAGCTAAAAGCCGAAATGGTATGTTGTCGGCTTCTGATGTATTATACGGTACATAGAATACATTAAAAAATATTTAATGTCAAAATGCAAATAAGAAAGATACCATGCTTGCATTTGGAACTTCAGACGCGCATTTCATATGAAAGTCGAGGTTTTGTCTTTAACTTGACTTTGTTGAGCGTATATTTCACAATATCAATGTATAAAACATGGTTAGTTAATCATTTTGTTCCTTTAGGGTGGAACTGTTCTTCAGAATCCATACTACCAGTTCACAGAAGAAGATGGAGACTCGGTCAAGTTTTCAATTGACTGCGGAACAGAAACGGGTCTACTAGACATCGATTCATCTACGGGCTTTCTGTCATATTCCATTGATTATGACTTAGATGTAGTTGGTACAGCTTCTCAGTTAATCTGCCAGGTTTATATCACAGACAACGAGTACACTGATACTGCTTTTCTAAACATTACAATACTTGATGAAAATGACAATGCACCAGTTTTTCAGCAAAATGAATATACTTTTTTTGTGACAAGCATTTCGTCCGTTGGAACTGACATTGGGAATGTTGAGGCAACTGATAAAGACATTGGAGTCTACGGTAAGGCAGCACTCACTTTGTAAATGTAGCTATTTCGAAAACCATAACAAAGTTCAGATTGTCAAAAGAAATTCCTTGTCAGATTTCACATATCTATAGTGTATGTTTATACAACTTTGGTTGCTGAATTCTTATTATTGTCACGTTAACCAATTTTATATGTCTGTTATTTTTTTTCAACAGTTTTGTCAATGTAACAGAACAGTATAAAAATATCATTCAGATTTCGCCAGCTGTAAAACCAGGTTTAATAAACCGTTTACCTTGAAAATGTCCGTTAGTTGATAGTAGCAAATCGCTTGGTTTTGTCAGAGTTTTTTTACCTCCCATTTGTAATTTACCTTGGAGTTTGAAAGAAAAAAATACTTTTTTTATTCTATATATCTTATTAACATATTATCATCCTGATAATGCACTTAATTTGCCACTGGACGTTATACAGTATTCCATCGTTGTTATCATCATATATATTTGAAATTTGTATAAGGAATTCGAACCAGTTGCTGTAAAAGGCCTTATTTTAGAGTTTGTTTCTATTATCAAAATATGATCAGAGGACTTACCAATAATATTTTTCTTCCAGATATCATTTAAAATGTGGTGTTAATATCTCTTTGGTTTACTTAAAATCATTAGCTCATATATTTGGCAAAAAAACTATGTGTAAATATATTTTTTTGTAAGATATGTTAATGCTTAAAATATCGGATAATTATCAAAGCAATTTAAATGGTCCTTCGTGTAAGGTTAACTATATTATTCTGAAATAACATGCCTCTTGTAATAAAAATGATTCAGTAATCTGCAACGAAAAAGAAAACTAACAGTACCATATTTGTTTTGCACCATATGCACATTTTGACAAAACGTGTCTCTTTAGTGATACTCGAAGCCAAAATGTTTGATCATACAAATTTTATTAAGAATAAGGTATTATTCATTTAAAAATAAATATGATATTTCATTTTGCAGGGAACACAATTTATCATCTAGCACAGGAAGATATCAACAGTGGTTTATTTAGCGTGTCTGTTGATGGTTTCATTAGTAGCAAGCAATCTCTCGAAAATATTATACCAGGAACCATTTTTAACCTTACAGTGTATGCAGTGGATAGTGGGGGTAATGAACACACTACATTGGTTTATATTGTGATACCTGATACAGAGATCGCAACAAATAACTATCGAGATATCATATATTACAAGACTTTCTTCAGCTTCTCTCCTAACATGGCATGGTTTGTTCCATTGATGATGGTTCTGATGATAACAGCTTGTGTAGTATTACACACTATATATAAGGGATATTGCACATGCTCTAAGACAGAAAAGTAAGTTCTTATTGTGAAGGGTCTTTAAAATTTATAAACATAAACCAAGTCAGTAATATAAAAGTTTGATTTGAAAGCTGTGTTAGCAACGGTAATGAATAAGATGAGTCACCAAACGTTTAAACAAAGAACAAATGTCAAAACCGCCTACAAAACCCCTTAAATTGTTGTTTTCACAATAGATAGATCGATTCCAGACAGATTATAGTAAGCACAAAAAAGAGAATATACTGTGCATTGAAATAATGGGATCAAGAAGCAAATCGTTCACGGTTTCTACATTTACTTTGATAAATTTAGAGATTTTCGGTTTTTAATGCTCTTCAAATTGGTATTTGATTTGAAATTCAAACTGTTTGATTCGACTGCCTAAGCTTAGACTGTGTGGACGAAATGCTCGTCTGTCGTACCAATTCACAGGCCTGGTATTTATGACGAGGTTTTGTCTGAGCAAAAAGTTGATTAACCAGGGTTATATCAAAGAACGTCTCGTCGTTTTTCTAAAAAAAAAAAAAAAGCTTATCAGACGATGCCATGACTTTGTTGATAGATATTTCGTATAAAGTCCACAAATAATACACTATGGCCTTGAAGTATAGATTTTAATTACTGACGTTGTTTATCATCTTTTTTTTTTCTTCTTTTTTCAAATATGATCTTTAATGGTAGGAGTACCGACACATTTTTTACCATACATTTTTTGTTCATTATGATACTAGGTGTACGGAAGTGAACTTTAGAACATTAATCGTCATACTTAGTCTATTAAAAAATGTAAAACGAGATATAACACAAAATAAGTAAACATTGAATAACTGATATGCATTACAAATTGTGTCAATTGGTCAAATTAATATAAAAGTACGATTTGAGAGTTTTCGCAGTTACTGAAAGCTAGTAAAACCAAAAAACAATTAATAATAAAAAATCATGCATCAACTTAATTACGTGTTATAGTGTTCTATTATTTGTTTTTGTAAATTATTACCTTTACTTCTGTTTAGTCTATTTTTTGTAATATCGATTTCATGTGCTCGGTTCATTTCGTCATTGTGAAATGTGTGCTATTTTTGTATTCTTGTCATTCGTTGTAGGTTATGTGCTTTGCCTAAATGCCTTTTGTTTTTCTTTGCTGACATAATATTTTGGTTTTTCAAGTGATTAAGATTATAACACAATGTTGACTGCTGTACCCCTATATTTGACATGTTTACCTATTGAATCTGTTTGTATTGTTCACACATTTTTGTCAATAAAATAATTTTATTTGAACTGTCAAAAAAGTGAGAGGATTAACAAACTATAATACCAGATTTATTCTCCATTTTTTATACCAGAAAATTCCTGTACCAAGTCAGGAATACGATAGTGGTTATCCTTTCTTATAATGTGTTTGAGCTTTCGATTTTGCCATTTGTTTAGAGACTTTCCGTTTTTAATCGTCCCTATAGTTCAGTATTTTGTTATTTAGTTATTATATCTAAGTATAACCCTTATTTTCAAAGGAACAATTCTGGAACACCTTATACTTTTAAAATGATGTCTTTGGATAGAAGAAACATTGGACATCACTAAATTGTATAACAGGAATAAAAACCAGATTGTGTACTTATTGTAATGCATTTTATATTGATAAAAACACGAATCAAAGTTATCAGGTTAAGGGATACCTCATAAACTGAAGAAGTTGTCCATATTTTAGCTTTTGAATGAATACAGACATTTGATGCATGGTTGTTAAGATATAAGTTATATGTATGTTTTGTAGGAAACAGAAGAAGAAGTATCCATAATATCGGAAAAGGAAAACAGCTATCGAAATGTGAAAACAATATGATTATATGTGCCTACTTCAAAATGTATAATTGTTTAGAAATAAGTTTCCTGAAAAAAAGAATAACAATGCGATATTTAAATAATTGACAGGATATATGAGATACATCAATGTGATTAAATACCAGTTGTGACTTTTTCATTATGTTTTAATCGTTACTGCAATTAATTATAAATGCTGGCTATTTACAATGAAAATCAATGCATAATATCAAAATGTCCATATAGACTTTTTCGTTTAGAAAATTCCCTTGAAATCACGAACCTAAAAGAAATTATTTCCTATACATATATATGAACGTTGTTTGATAGTCCTCATTGTTAAGATGTTATTATATTACCAGTAACCAATGTTATAGAAGAGCACTGCTTTTGTGTTTCAAACACGTAACAAATTCACTAGAATGCGACGTATCACTGATTTTTTACTCGACATGAGCAACATTATGTGTGCATCAACTATTTATGACTATTAAAAAAGAGGATCATTATTAGTAAAGATATGATTTATTTGTCTGTTTGTCTTATTTTGTTTACCTTATTGTATGTTATTTAGCATATATACCTGACGATATTGGGATATCGGTATTTAGTCGGATCTTAACATGCACTTGTGATTTGTTACAAACCGGTATTTTTTTTAAAAAAGCAAACAAATGTAAAAATGTTCAAGACTTAATTAAATCTGTATTTGGGTAAGATGATGCAAGTATATGATTTTAATGGCGTCTTACACTTTGAGAAGCAAATAATCTTTTACTACTTTATTAAAATATTGTATAAAAACGTTAATTATGAGCTATGAAAGTCAAGTGGCTCGAGCAATTTCCTGAGGACGTTTTAAAACATTTCAAAGAAAAATGTTTACAGTGGGTTAGCTTTCATTATTCTTCTCTATCCTATAGATTAACAACTTTTGGTTATATTTATAATTTAGAATCTTCCGTATCATTTGACAAGGATGAGATTTTGGCGAATCATAAGTCCTTCATGGCTTCTATGAACATTGCATTGAACAACAAATCGGAGGACTTACCTTGTTTGTATTGGATACCTAAACTTCACAAAATTCCGTACAAACAACGTGCCGGCTCATCTGCTTGTTCTACTAAAGAATTGTCCATTAGATTGACTAAAATTCTGTCCGCAGTTAAAAAGGGTCTTCAGATATACTGTGAAACTGTTTACTCACGTAGTGGTATTAACCATATGTGGATTCTGAAAAACTCTAAAGAACTTCTGGATAATTTTAAATCTCGGTCTTTTTCTGAAATTAGTTCTATTAAAACTTTTGATTTTTCAACCTTGTATACAACCATTCCCCATGCGAAATTGAAAACCCGTCTAAAAGAAATAATTCACAATGCTTTTCATCATAAAAATGGTAGCATACGCTATAAATTTATCACTTTGGGATACCATAAGGCATATTTTGTTAATAAGGAACAAAAGGGTAAAACATACCTCACAGAGGAACAAGTGGTCAGTATGCTGGAGTTTCTTATTGACAACATATTTGTTGAATTTGGAGGTAGACTTTTTCAACAAATTGTCGGCATTCCTATGGGAACGAACTGTGCGCCTCTCCTTGCCGACCTCTTCTTATTTTCATATGAATCGGAGTTCCTTCAGACACTTGTCAAAAACAAGAAGATCAAAGAAGCCAGGTTATTTAATTTCACTTTCAGATATATTGATGATGTTCTTTTCATTAACAATCCGAACTTTTCTGATTGGATTCCATTAATATACCCACCAGAACTAGAAATTAAAGAGACCACAGACACGGCTTCCTCTGCCTCATTTTTAGACTTATACCTCGAATTTGACATACACAGTCATCTCAGTACCAAAATCTATGACAAACGAGACGATTTTAATTTTGAAATTATCAATTTCCCCCACCTTAGTAGTAATATACCAACTTCACCTGCATATGGAATATACATTTCCCAACTTATTAGGTATTCAAAAGCTTGCAGCTCCTATTCAGACTTTGTAAAACGTCACCAGTGTCTGAGCAGAAAATTGATGAACCAGGGGTATGTCAAAGAACGTCTCGTCCTTTTTCTAAAAAAGTTCATCGGAAGATACCCAGAACTTGTTGATAAATATTCCGTATCAACTTCACAAATAATACAAGATGGTCTTGAAGTATAGATTTTGGGTACTGACGTTTGTTATCATCTTAATTACGTATTATAGTATTCTTTTATATGTCTTTTTTAGATATTCATTTGAAGTGACTCTGTGGTTACGTAAAACCACATACTTTGAACGGCAAAATTATTTCATTTATTGATATTACTTTTACTTAAGGATCTTGACATACTATGAATGACTAAACTATTTTATTCAATAAGACTACTTTTTCTGTTTAGTCTGTTTTTTATGATATACATTTGACGTGAAACTGTACTTATGTATCCCGTCATACTTTGAACCACACCATTATTTTATTTATTATTATTACTTTTACTGTTAAATCTGTTTTTTGTTATATCTACTTTACGTGAGTCTGCATTTATGTATGCCGTCATACGACAAAATTATTTTTATGTCTACCTGTGCGAATTTCAAACGCGCAATTTTACACCAGTAATGAAAACCTTCTATCATTTATGGGTAGACTTTACATAGATAAATTCAGCCGTATTTGACGTGAAACTGTACTTATGTGTCCCGTCATACTTTGAACCACACCATTATTTTATTTATTATTTTTACTGTAAGTCTGTTTTTTGTTATATCTACTTTACGTGAGTCTGCATTTATGTATGCCGTCATACGACAAAATTATTTTTATGTCTACCTGTGCGAATTTCAAACGCGCAATTTTACACCAGTAATGAAAACCTTCTTTCATTTATGGGTAGACTTTACATAGATAAATTCAGCCGTATAAGAAAAGCAAAATGAGAATGTTAAATTTGATGTATGCCTTTTTGTGCTACTTTGTTACATTTGTTGTTTATGTAGTGATATTAAGATGATAACACAATATTGACTGTTGTACCCCTATTTTTGACATTTTTACTCTTTGAGTATGTTTGTTTTGTTCATGCATCGTTGACAATGTAATGGAATTTGATGCGACTGTCATACAAGTGAGAGGTTTAGCTAGCTATAAAACCAGGTTCAATCCACCATTTTCTACATTAGAAAATGCCTGTACCAAGTCAGGAATATGACAGTTGTTATCCATTCGTTTGATGTGTTTGGACTTTTGATTTTGCCTTTTGATTTTTGATTTTCCTTTTTGAATTTTCCTCGGAGTTCAGTATTTTTGTGTTTTTACTTTTCATTGAAGGTGGAGCACGAATGCACAGTTAATTAATTATATCGATGTGCCATTTGTATGCAAGAGTGACATTCCTTTGTATTATGTGCCGATTCGAAAAAAGTTATGTCTCCCTTTAACAGGTACATTATTTTATAATTTAGTAAAGGTTTCTGATATAATTTTGAATATTTACAAAATGTATCAATTCAATATATTTCAGTTTTTGTTATTGGTGTATCAAAAACATTGATGAACGAAGACAATTTCATAAATTTGAAACGTTTAAAATGATTACATACCAATATAAAGAACCGTTCATAATTTATTTTTTTTTAAACTATAAATTAAAGTCGAATTATTTATCTACCCTTCGTGATAAGTTGATTTGGAAATTAACCAGAGTTATGTTATATTAATAACAGAGAGGGACTAGCAAGCAGTTTTTAATTGTAGCTTATTTAACGTTAAAACAATTTTCCACTATAAGCGAATGTTACTTTATACAAATATAAGGACTTCGTTAGCTAAATCTACAAATTTTATTAGATATTATGAATCTTTATTACAATAGATTGATATGCTAGGTTATTGGTTAATGTTTCAATTACCCCCTCTTTCGGTTAATTTCTAAAAAAATGTAAATCATTTTATCAGCAAAACATTGTTTTTGAAAAAAACACTTTCATTTCTTTCCCTGTAAGTTCTTTTTTACCTTAACACCAAATCCCTATATTTTTTAAAGTTTTGAATAATCTATGTTATTCCATATTGATGAAATTTAAGAAGGTTTTTCTATATGAATGGGATTTGAATAAATAAGCATATTCACCTGCGGAAAAAGTATATTTCCCGCGCAAAACGTTGCTTGTTTTCCGTGCATAAATGTGGTTAAATTGACTTTGAAAAACTACATATTTACCTCATCAAAAGACAGTAATTGTAAACTATCTTTGTTGTAAAAAGTAAAATCACAAAATACAAAACGTCGAGGAAAACTTAAAAAGGAAGGTCCCTATTCAAATGGCAAAACCAATAGTCAAACACATCAAACTAATGGGTAAAAACTGTCATTTTCCTGAATTGGTACGGACATTTTTGTATGTAAGATTGTTCAATTGTGAAGAAAACACATTAACAAAAATATCGTACTCCACGGTATGTTCAAAAGGAAATTATTTGTTTCATTGTTTTTATATTTCTTCCCATGAAATATTTTCTAATTCAAATTAAACAAATATCAATCAAATAATGTATTCTATCATTGCAATCATGCGAGAAAACTGACAGAAAACAAATAATATTTCAATTCGTTTGATTATCACCAGCCCAGGGGTTAGCATGATTAAAAATTAATCAGACGCAAATGCAAAATTTCAATCCAGGTAACTTTGTTTATTTGTATATTTTATAACAACCATCAATCGAAGTGACATTAAACAAGAAACTATCAAACCAGGGGTGAAGCTTTAAAATACTCCTATGAAACAGGTGTAAGCGAATTTCTACGTCGAAGGAATTTCGAATGAACTGTTTTCCTTCTTTTTTTCGGATTACTTCTCTTCCTAAATTTCCTCACACAAAATCTACGTGGTGGCATTAAGTCGAGAGCTACGATGAAACTGGTTACAAATACCAAAAACGTTATTCCAAAGTAACCGATGATAGCCGAAGAGCTCCGAGGATCGGACGCACTTATTTTCTTTCGAATCTCCGAAGACAATTCACTTTTAGTAACCTTTAGCTCTTCTATAAACTCTAAATTTACAGTTAAAGTAGCTAATGGTGTAGTCGTCAAGACGAACGAACCCGATGTATTGCTGCTATAAATACACTCGCATTCACATGACAAAAGAGAATTGGGTTTGGTTGATAGCACATCGTTTGTAGTATAAGATTCGGTAGTTACTGTTGGTTCTAATTCAGACGTTTGAACTGAAAATATAACAAAATGATATCATGAAAGTAAGTACAATGATAAATTTATTTCATGATAACAAAAATATTTTTTTCAAGTGATTGATTCATTGGGAAAATGATATTCCTTTTTGCATAAACGATAATAATTTTCATTTTAAAGTGAGATTTATTACAATTTTGCAATTATCATTTATTACAGATACATACACACTTATAGAAGCAATGTCAATTTTTCAACAAGCAAAAATTATTTTAAAACAAGCTACATGTTGTCGAAAGGGAGATAATCAAAATTTTGCTGAGGTTTTAAATGGAAACTTGTTAAAATTAAGTTCTTCTTTTCTTGATTATTTTGAAGACACTATGCTTACTCTTTAAACATTTTAACTTCATGTATTAAAACCTAGGGATTGGATGTATATATGTTGTATCTACTTTCCACGATAGTGTCGTATACATATTTGACAGCACTTTGTCTTGCACATGGGAGTTAAAACGACCAATCATTTAACATTTGAAACTTTCCTATTTATATAGTATTTAAACCTTTATACACAAGTAAAACAAGTCTTTTTAACTTGGTGTTTCTAATTGGAAAACAAAGATTAGCAATGTACCATTATCATTTTTGTATACTTTTTTTTTAAAACAACCGTTTTGATTACTGTAAATAAAGTCATCATAGATTCCAGGATTAAAATTTTATATTTACGCCGTACGTGCGTTTCGTCTACAAAAGACTCATCAGTGACGCTCGAATCAAAAAAATTTTAAAAGGCCAAATAGAGTACAAAGTTGAAGAGCACTGAGGACCAAACATTGTAAAGGTTTTGCCAAATACAGCTAAGGTAAACTATTCCTTAGGTAGAAAATCCTTAGTTTTTCAAAAATTTTAAGTTTTGTTAACAGTCAATTTATAATTATGAACATATCAATGATAACTCACGTCAACACAGAAGTGCTAACTATTGGGATGGTGATACCCTCGGGGAAATATATCTCAACCAGCAATGACATTGACCCAGTGGTTGCAAATAAACTCATCATAGATACCAGGATTAAAATTTTATATTTACGCCTGACGTGCGTTTCGTCTACAAAAGACTCATCAGTGACTCTCGAATAAAAAATAAAACGTAGTTAGAATTTTTCTTTTTTATTATATCTAGTTGCAGTTTGTTAACAGCTTTGAGATGACCTTTTGGGTGATTTTAGGCTTCACTTAACACGTACACTTACAAACATATCAGTAATAGAAGAACCTATAGATACTTAAAACTCCATTTTGCAATATTTGATTTGTTTAAATGGCTGGGAAAAGACTGACTTTGACTATTACCTTATATTCAGCATTATCTTTATTTAAGTCTCAAATCGAAAAATAAAAATTAAAATATATAAGGTTACAATCATTTATAATGTGGAAATTTTTTTTAATAATTACACATCTTCAATCAGTTTTTATACGCCCGTCAAAATTTTGACGGGACGTATTATGGTATACAAATGTCCGGTGTCCGTCCGTCCGTCCGTCCGTCGTCTGTCTGTCCGGTGTAAACATGTCGCACCGTAACTTGAGAACGACTTATCTAAATTTCATGAAACTTAATATAGTTGTTCTTTATGATTGTCAAATGATCTGTATACTTTTTGGTGAAAATAAGATTTAAACTTTTTGAGTTACGGCACTTTGCAACTAAAACAGGGGTGTGTAAATGGTAATTGCTTAAAACTTTCTCAGAAACTATTTATGATTATTGCATAAAACTTCCACACAAGACGTCGGGCGTATCATGCGCTCATGGCGCAGCTGTTTATTAGAAATATCTGATCGATTTATTATTCGTTTTAGCTTAACCAACCACAAATTGCTAATCACTTTTTTGTGAAATTGCTATTTTAATAAAAAAAAAATCGTGTTTATATAACATACGAGGGAAGCAATCGAATACATCATAAAAAGGGAAGCTGGCAACTTAATTTTATGTTCGACTTTACTTTGTCGATGCATAAAAAAACGATTAAAATTTTCCTTCAACAAGACATCGGTATACTGATAAATGCTATTTCACGCAGAATTGAGAAGTATTCATCATGTTTCTACTTGGAATAAATCAATACTTCACTAAAAGATTGCTTATTGAAGTTAATGCCAAATGGCAAGATATCCTGGTACAAGATGATATAGATTACTTATGAACTTTAATTGAATGATGAAATTATTAAATCGTGTTATAACGTGACAGTAAGTAGTTGAAGAAATGTTTAAGACCGCTTGTATCATGTTAATAGAAGAAAACAGTGGGGATAAGTTTCACAAATAACACCACGATCAGAAAAATTGAGAAAAATTCAATCTAGGTAAAAGCATGGCAAATGTCAACATTTTTTAAAAATACAATCCATAGCAATTCCCAATAGCTGAACAGGCTTTTAATAATTTTGGTATGATATGAATTTTAAACTTTCATCATGAACACTTTAGTATTAAACGTTCCCAACTGTTGTAATCAAAATAGACTAAATATAATTACCCGCCTTGTCTAACTTAAAAAGGTAAAATGTTTGAAAAACAAATTGATGTTTCATTGCATTTATGCTCATAAAGATCACTAATACAGATGACTGAATTGCAACAAAAAGAAACGCAACATACATGGAACTATTTGAAAACAATTGACATATTCCTGACCAGGTACAAGACATTTAAAAAAATGTGGGTTGAACCTGGATTTATGGCTTGCCACACCTCCTGCTTATAGTGCAATATATCGCTGAAATGACAACACTACGCGACAATAAAACAGTACAAAGATACGGCAGAATACTAAGCACAGATAAACGCATAAATAATTGATATGATAGTACATTTCAATATGTTAACCACAGAATAACAACGAACAAACTAAAATTAGTTTAATACAGAACACAAATACAACACAATAGAATTATGAGCTGTGCGTCACACTAATTAAAACATGAAAATCGAACGTCGAAGCTTACCCACAAAATAATGCATGGAGACAGTATACGTCATACGTAATATAAGCTTTTCATATTAATGTTATTATATTTTTTAATACGACAGAGGTATTAACCTTGATATTCATTTATCAAATATATGTAGCTCATAAATTCAGTTTTATCATAAAATTCCAAACTATATATTTATTTTGGTAAGTATTGATCAATAGAATATATAAACTTGGTTTTAATTTAAATATTTTTGTGCAATTTGAAGAATTCATATCAAATATTAAAAAATAGATAAATAAATAAATTCATTTCTTACCTTGTATGTATTGCAGATATATGAACCAATAGATACCTTTTGCCTTAACATAAACCATTCTGTTCAAACTGAGGGACAATTTAAAAGTCATCAACATTAAGAAGGTTGAAAATGATGTGCTTGCATGTTTAAATACTATAATAGTTAATCTAACCGTTTAGCTAAACTGTTCTCGGCTTCCTTTATTTCAAAAGTTTCGTTACAACTTACTATATCGGAAAAATTCGCGTAAAGAAGATATCGGCTATGTGACCACATTTAGAGTTTCCTGTCTTTTACAGTGGGGGAAAATCTCTCTCTCTCTCTCTCTCTCTCTCTCTCTCTCTCTCTCTCTCTCTCTCTCTCTCTCTCTCTCTCTCTCTCTCTCTCTTCTCTCTCTCTCTCTCCTCTCTCTTAGCTAAATGTAATTTCTTACCCTTTTCAGATCTCAAAAGTTAGTAAGAGGAATGTGGGGTGGGGTAAATGTGGATAAGACAGCAACCCAATAATAAACATAACATGATGTATTTGCTTTGGATGTTTTAAATTCATAAAATTTACACAAAGCCACAGATAACTAGGACCTGTAATAATAATTTTTTGTTCTTATTTTCATGTATTTACATGGAGAAAATAAAATTTAAATACATTGAAATCAATAATTGTAAAATCGCAACAGTCTGCGCTCGAATCAAAGTGCTAGTTAGAAAATGTCTAAGTAGAAATTGGTCGTATACCTCGGACATTAACTAAAACGTCAACTTGAACTCCATCTCGACCATGAGTTTTACCCGTGACAGCCTCACACCACATATACAAATACTGTGGCCTACAAAATTTGGTATCAATATTTAAACTTAAATAAAGCATATCTTAAATGTTATCCAAAAAAACAAATATAATTGGGAATCAAAAATATATTATTTTTATCATAACACATCTGCTTAATATTTTTTTTACACTTAATAAAAAAGTATTTCAATCGCAGAAGTCCCTTTGAACTATGCTTTTTTAAAAGTATGTATACAATGCACATATAAGATGAGAGTAAATGAATTCAGAGTTGCCAAATCATTAAACGAACATAATAACAGACACAGTGGGTCTTAAACTACTTTGATCAAGCTTTGATCCATATTACGAAGATGTATCAGATATCAAACAACTAGAACTATACGATGTTTAAAATTATGTGTAATAGTTAAAATATATGAATATATAACAAAAGAAACAATATATGCTCATATATTTTATTCGTTGCAGTGCTTTTCATTAGTTTTGATCATTACATGTTTTGTGCGTAGTACTTTGATATGAGTTAATTTTAAAAGATATTCTGTTTGATAGACATTATAAGCTCACAATATTGAGAAATTTATTTTAAGGTTAAGTCTATCTATCGTGACTAATCTTATAAAAATAGATTCCCGTTGCTACGTGCAACTAATAATCTACACAAATACTATTATCCAGCAATTTGTCTCAATATGATAGCTATGACACGAGAAAAAATATAATGATGAAATGTCTCTCAATACAGCTTGATTCAGTGCTGATAAAAATCATTTACTAGGGCAGTGTGTACCTTAAAATTAGGTCAAAATTTAATAATAAAAAATTCATCCGATAGAAAAATAACATTACACATATAAAAGAGGGACGAAAGATACCAAAGGGACAGTCAAACTCATAAATCTAAAACAAACTGACAACGCCATGGCTAAAAATGAAAAAGACAAACAGAAAAACAATAGTACACATGACACAACATAGAAAACTAAAGAATAAACAACACGAACCCCACCAAAAACTAGGGGTGATCTCAGGTGCTCCTAAAAGAGAAGGACTTAGGAGGATTTCCATTTTTTTTTTTCTCAAAGAGGTTCTTGTATTTCACCTCACTCAAAATATAAAACATTGTAATTTAGTTCTTTTATTAAACTGTTAGAAAAGAGGGACGAAAGATACCAAAGGGACAGTCAAAATCATACATCAAAAATAAACTGACAACGCCATAGCTTAAAATGAAAAAAAGACAAACAGACAAACAATAGTGCACATGACACAATATAGAAAACTAAATGAATAAACAACACTAAAGAAAAGTTTTCAATTTAATCGATTAATTAATTGTCTAATACATTTTAGTATATCTACTTAGAAAAAAAATTTATGTCATATATTTACTCTAGTAAAAATAAACATTTTTACTTCAACAAGGTTGAGCCCTACATAAGTTTTATAGTAAAGTCAAGAATGTACCATATGCATGTTTTTAACAAATAATTGTATCATTTTATATTAAATAAAAAAATGTCCCATTTTGTTCAAAACAAAAGTCAGTTTCTGAGATATCAGCTGAAATGTTGTAATTCTCATTCTTTCATTGACTCTATCGATAATGAGATTTGATCGTCAATTACAAAAATAAAACTGTTGCTTGAATATACGTATGCTTTTTATATTATTTTCTTCAATCTCAAGCTTAAAGATATTTGAAAGGATTTTCGCAACATGTTCATAGGTGTTTTGGCATAAGAGCATTGGGAAAATTTTTAGATACGGAATTTGTTAAGGGCAGGTTGTTGGACAAATTTCTAAATTAATAATTCTAACATCTGACGTGGTGTCTTGCGAATTGACAAACACATGGGTACAAAAAAAGAAAAAAACTAACATACACACAACAGTACACCAAATGTAACATAAAAAACTAAAGACTGAGCAACATGGGGTGATTTCATGTGCCCGAAAGGCTAAGCACATCATGATCCATATGTGACATCCGTCGTGTTGCTCTTATAAAATACCTTAATTGACGTATGATAGAAACTCCAGTCTGGTGTTCTAGATAAATCTGGTTTCTTTCATGAGTTTGTAATGAAAATGATTGTGTAAACAAATTATCGTTCAAAAATATGACATATCTACTTTTTCAACACCCTTGGAACCGTTAAATATATTTGTCAAAGCAATAGATATGGCTGATATATAAGGTATATGCTCTAAATGTAATCGCCATTTCCTAATAGGACACATACACATTTTATCCACTAACTTTTGAAAGTTAATATTCAATTCTGCTTTAATAACTTTTATAGTTATTGTATGGATAAAAAGTTATAAAACTATAAACTATCACCCGTATAGAAGGTCTCAATTGACGTATATGCACTAGTAATTGTCTTCAAACCCGTACAGTTTTAGATGTGATTTCAATCACTTACTTTGTGTAAGGATATCACAAAGAAATTTATATGTGTTAATTTTTGTAATTGTATTTGAAATGATTTTATAGACATATTGATAAGGTTCACCATTATATTAACATTGTCCAATCACTGCGTGTGGTATTTTTGAATGTATACCAAATCGTCAATGTATTGATTTTAGCAATACGTATATTTTTTTTCTATCTACATTGAAATTATGTACAACTTGATTTTTGTTGTGCCCATGATTGAGTCTTCCTAAAATGTTGATGAAGTTATATAAAATCATTAACGAACAACAGCTAACGACTTTAAAGTATTATAGAGTATAGGTCCTATATCAACTTTAAGGGACTCAACCGATATTGGGCTAATGTAGATTAACCCTAATTAAATAATAATCACAAACATAAGTAACAACAAGGTAAAGTAAATGATAGTACACCATCATTTCATATTAGCAGGTTTTTTTTACTTTTAATATAGAATTTTTGTAAGGTTTGAACATGATAGAAGGATTTAAAACAAGTTATAGAACTAACTTTATAAATTTCCTGTCATAAAAGTATGAATTTTTCGAAATTCTAAGGATTTTCTTATCCCAGGCATATATAACCATAGCAGTATTTGGCACAACTCTTTGGAATTTTTGGGTCCGCAATGATCTTCAACTATGTACTTGTTTAGCTTAATAATTATTTTGATCTGAGCGTCACTGATGCGTCATGCGGACGAAACGCGCATCTGGCGTAATAAATTATTATCCTGGTATTAATACCTTTGATAACTATATGAACTGTTTTCTCTATATACGTTACGATATATGATCAATGAATAAAGACGTAATAGAAAAATAACAAATGTGGGAAGCGCAACAAAATTAAGAGGAGTGTACAAGAACTTTACCTTTATATTAGACAGAAATTCGGTATATGGCTCAATATCTTTAATTGTTTTTACATAGGCGGTAATGGTAACGTTTTTTTCTGTAGCTCAGTCCATATCGTAAACTTGGATATGTATGATAGCTCGTTTCGAAGCTGTGACATTTTCACATATGTGGTTAAATTTTTGGGGTACGAAGTGAGATTACATTTTCCGTAAATAGCAAACCCCGAACATCCTTTTTGATGCGGCTCCTTGTGGTAAAATATCCCCTTTTTAACACAATAAGTTCTTTGAAAATTTAATACTTTGGACACATTCAATAGCTCCATAGTTTTTACACATTTATTCTATGTTCCTCTACTTTCCTAATTACCACAAATAATTAAGTTCAGTCATTTGTTAAAAATAGAAACATGTCCAATATCACTACACAGAGATTTTTTCTTTACACGTGACTTTTGAGTTCCTCATTTCGAGGCGCATTAGGGATGTTGTCCCGTATGTGGGATGAACTTGTTTAAGGACATTGATATTAATAAGCTGTCATACGAAATCTTATGTCCGACTTTAATCAGATATATAGTTACTTACATCGTCTTCAATTGAACTTTGTTGGATAATTGATTCATTGGAAATCATCACACATCTACTTATTTGTATAGTGTTATATGACATGAAGAGTTGTACACTGGCACTGCTAAGCAAATTGAACAAAGAGGCACAATGTTACGTACATAAAGAACGTTGAAAAGGTATGGTAATACAGATCTTTATCTACACAAACTTATAATTCCATATCATCGAAGGGTTTATTCTCAGAATGGACCTTTTGGATTATTGCTCTTCATCTTTTATATAAGCTTTGGATATCAAATATTTTGGCCACGAGCATCACTGAAGAGACATGTATTGTCGAATGCGCATCTGGTACCGTTAATGTTATCATGTTGAGGTATTGTTCCAAACAGGGATAGAGCCATGAAGCTGAGAAAGAATCAAATAGTTCAATGAAAATGTTTTGTTTGTAAATATAAAGTTGAAACGATTGAGCATGTACAGTGATCTTAGTCCCCGTTTACACTTGTAAGAAATTGAACCCATCTTTATTTGAATTGACCTTAAAAAGACCAGTTTGTGTTCACATTTGCAAAAGATCTCATTCAATCCGGTGCGTTTAAACTGCAAAATAAAAAGAACTGTTCTAACCGTATTACTCTACATTTCGTAAAAATAGAGTAGCAAAATAACGTTTGCATCTCGCGTAGACAATCACACAAAATAAGGTTTGCATCTCGCGTGGACAATCACACAAAATAACGTTTGCATCTCGCGTGGACAATCACACACGGCGAAATCCTTGAAATTATATTTGTATCATCGAAATCTCGTACCCAGTCATAAATTAACTTTTTGATTCACATGTCACAAGTCACAAAACAAAGATGCGTTTGAAGATAAGGATTTGCAACTAAGAAATAAAATTTTGAGAAAAATCTAAAAATGGCGGAAGATATGTTCACTTGTTTTATACCTACCATAATATTAAGACGCCAGTTTTTGCCGCAGTTCACAATAGACCGTCGATTTTTTTTAATATCTATCTCAGGAAAGATTTGTAAATGCGGTTTAGAAACAAACTGAATAAGATAAATTGAAAGTACGTAAATTTTAGTTCCTGTCCAAATTTCGGGAAGAAATCATTTATTTTAACCAATACCATTTTTTATATGGTAAAACAATGTACGAAAACCACAAGCCTATCTATCTATCATAGATGATTTTGTAACGATAGTAGGAGTAAAAATGTTTTATGATTCAACTTTTTATTCATGTGTAAATATACCATTTTTGTTTTAATAACAACGGTCATAGGTAAGTAGATAAAAATTAACTTAATATTTAGCCAAATACAAGTTCTCTTCTGATCTTGGTAACATAAAATATCCATAGAAAAAAAAACTAGCTTAAAGGAAAATATGGTCTCATTTATGTTCTAATTCGTTCCTAAACTTATTCTTTTATAGTGTATAAATGTACGTTTTTTGATTGAGTTAAGCCTGTCAATTGATATTTTATCGTGTGTTTTTCTATGTTGTGATGTTATGCTATTGTTTCAGAAAAAGGGAGAAGGTTTGGATCCATTAAAACGTTTAATCCCGCTGCAAATGTTTGCACCTGGCCTACTTCAGGAATCTGACGTACAGTAGTTGTCGTTTGTTTATGTAATTTATACGTGTTTCTCGTTTCTCGTTTTTTATTTTATATAGATTAGACCGTTGGTTGTCCCGTTTGAATGGTTTTTGGGCCCTTCAAAGCTTGTTGCTCGGTGTGAGCCAAGGCTCCGTGTTGAAGGCCGTACATTGACCTATAATGGTTTACTTTTTTTTTTCTAAATTGTTATTTGGATGGAGAGTTGTCTCATTGGCACTCACACCACATCTTCCTTTATCTAAACTGACCCCAAAGTATTTAATCCTTAAACCAAAACATTTAGACTACTACATAAAACATAACACTATATCATTATGGGATCAACTCACAAGTTGTGCATCTAACCCTCGATCATCTATCAAGTTGTGCAACTAAATTTATAATTTTTTTTTATAAACAAACAAATATAAAAAGAGTCCGTCACATATGACATCTGAACATGCTACCGCCATTTTGAACTATCTACAAAGATAAAACATAAACAGTATAAAAATATGTAATATATATACTCCATAAAATTGGCTATGGGTAGGAGAGGGGAGGGGTAGTTGCACTGAAAACTGAGCTTCCGATGATAACATACTGTAGTTTGATTAACAAAAAAAAAATATTCCCCCTTTTAAAATTCGTGCAACATAAATTGCAACTGAAACTCAAATCTTAACATAAGTTAAAGGTCAATTTCGACCAATGGTCACTGTTTATTAAAGTAAATAAACAATCACACGTGAATTTACACGTGGACAAGCAATATAGCCACGTGTATTATTAACAAGAATACATCTGTGGGAGATACTCTTGATATAGAATTAAAAATCCAACCACTTTGTCTGTTCAAATGTAATCGTGGCAGAAATTGACTGCAGATAAAGAAGATCGAATAACACGATAAAATATAAATCAAAATGCATGTTTTCAACTGCAGATTGAATGAAGTCGTCATATCAATTGTTTTCTACATCATATCCTGCGTTTTTATCTGTCCGCTTTTATTAAACCAAAACCCCGACACTGATGTTATCATTGAAGCATACAAAATGAAATAGTTCCTTTCGATAGCTGTTTAAAATAGTGTAAGGATATGGAGACCGTGTTGTTTGTTCTTTGTCACATAAACACTACTTTATATATCTGTATTTAAGCTGAAGTTACTACACCTTTCAAATCACCTCTATCATTAAAGCTTGTCTTATGACTGGTATACTCTTTTACCTTTTTCTTGCATGTTAACCCCTCAATTGCCTTGATAAACGCGTTTCTTACTGTCATTTACATAAACTGTTATAAGTAAAGATATATACTATGGTATACATTTTCAGTAAATATTTAAACACCAATTTGATAAAGATTATTATTTAAAGAAAACGACAATATTTGATTTAGTTTTCCTTGTATTATAGAATACCAATTTATATCAAACATATACGGTATGTTTTCGAATATGTCTCAATTGTTATAAAACAAATCCTCACATTGTAACACGACTGTTTAAAGAACAAAAACATATCTTACTTTGATTTAAATCCAATTTTGACTACGGGTCTTTAAACATTGTTGAGTAGAATATATTGTAAAGTCACTTACATAAGTATAACTATTGATGTTAACTTTAAAAAAGTTGAAAATCTATGACAAAAGATTTTCTTTCGAGTTTAAAATTTCGGAGGAAAAGGATGTTTGAGCAATAACCATTCATCAGACCATAATGGGTAGTTGTGAAACAATACAATAATTAAACAAACAACGAAGATCAGTTGCAAATCTTACTATAGCTCAGAATGTAAACCATATACACTATCTTTTAGTGCGTTCGAGTGCATATGCCTTAGATATTATTTTCCAACTGATAGAATATAAAAGAAATCAAAAACAAAAACAAACATAAAAGAACTTGCTCTAAGTATATTACTTGTGCAATTCTTTCAAGATATTTCAAAGCATGCTTATTATTTTTAGTGTTATATATTGTCAGCACTTCGGTGTTGACATGAATATCAATTATATGGTCATTTTATTAAATTTCCTGTGACAAAACTTTGAATTTTTTGAAAAACTAAGGATTTTCTTATCCCAGGAATAGATTACCTTCGCCGTATTTGGCACAAATTTTTGGAATTTTGGATCCTCAAAGATCTTCAACTTTGTACTTGTTTGGCTTTCTAACTATTTTGATCTGAGCGTCACTGATGAGGCTTATGTAGCTGGCGTATTAAAATTATAATCCTGGTACCTTTGATAACTATTGTACCAGTACTATATTTAACATCTGAAACTGTGCAGAATACAGGCTTTTTCAGGAATGTTTTCAAATGCAACTGGGTTCATTATTAATATTCTTATATGTATAATAAGTGTTGCAACATTAATTCTTATTTTATATTTTCCACATGTTAGTGAATTAAGCTCTCTTTTGGGGAGTAGTTCGCAATATTAATCATCATCGCAACATTTAGTTAAACTGATCTATTCTTGACATTCATATTTTGTGATTCGTTCGTTCTAAATTTAGATAAAGCTGAAATTACAAATCGCTTCGGACGTATCAAATTAACGAAGTTTTATTTTTTATTCTAAAATAATCATTTTTCCATTTTTACGCACATCCTTAACATTCATAGCTCGGTTTCACAATTTTGTTATATTGTTTAGTGTATCTCTCTCTTGTATCCCCTACGTGTTACATATAATAATTTTTGATGGCTAAGTGTATTTCAAATTGCATACAAAACAAATACAAATTCCACAGAAATATCTGAAATACTGTCGAAGGCGTAATACCTTGATTCCTGATACTGACAATGTTAACGAAACATTCAAATAAGATTCGGTCGACATCGAAAGCTTTAAAAGGCAGTCAACTTTTAAGAGCCCTTCAGACTGAACCAGACAGTCACAATCGTCTCAGGTGAATCCTAGCGATGAACGATCGCGATCATTAACCCATTTAGACATGCAATCACTGCATTCGGATAGGTGATGTTAATCCTATTTTCCATGTAAGGAGAGAACCCTTTGGTGAATTGGAAAGTGGCCAGTTGACACTTGTCAAACATTTTCCCAACATCTTCTCATTCTAGTGATAGGTAAATTGTTTTTTCATCCAGGTGCATATATATTTTACCTGGTTAATAATTTTATCTCGTCATATGAAAGCGTATAAGGGACATCCTTCGTTATTTTATTTTCAAATTGTCGACTTGTTTTCTTTGAATTGTCAACTTTAATCTTGGAATTATGAACTTTAATCTTAGAATTATCAAATTTAAACTTTGGAATAATCAATTTTAATCTTTGAATTACCAACTTTAATCTTGGAATTTCCAACTTTAATCTTGGAATTATCAACTTTATTCTAGGAAATTCCAACTATTATCTTTGAATTATCAATTTTAATCTTGGAAATGCCTAATATTTTACTTCTAGTTTAAAGTTTATTGTGTTTCTAAATATATACTTAATAGACATATAATTATTTTCGTTGAAATTTTTTTTTTTTTTTTTTTTGTAAAATATTAGAGAAAAAAAGATGTTTTTCTAAAGTCTTGTATAGATCAACGAAGCATAATATCCTTGGAGGAGGCGAACTACATATAAATGGGTAATAATAAGACCCACTGGAGGCATTCGGTTGTTTTCTGCTCTTTGGTCGGATTGTTGGCTCTTTGGAACATTCCCCTTTTCCATTCTCAATCTTATACGTGGTATGCCAAAATATGGGACATAATTTTGCGAGATTTTGTATATGTAACCCTTCTTTTCAATGACATTCTATATTGATATGCATTTTTTTCTTTCATAACTTTATATTGATTAGGGTATGTCTACATGTCTTATATTAATATGTTATTGTAATCTTATATGTATATATAATTGTGTAATTTGAATCAATCAGGGACTTTATATTTACATAAATAATTTAGTTACATTAATATAAAGTTTACATGATAATTTATTTACTTATATATAAAGTTCCTGACTCTATGCATTTGTAAATTAGAATATTGTATATAAGTTAAGATCATTCTAGGTATACAATCATGTTTAAATATAGGTATCAAATACTACTGAGTGTTATATAAAAACGGGTACATTTGTGTAGTCGCAAATATCATACAATTACCAAATCAATTCGAAGTCGCCCTCTCCCCCTCTTTCCCCGTGCTAATGTCAAACTTTAAATATCCATTTGTAATCATGTATGCATTAAATGCATTTATTATATTATATTGCTGAAAAGGCGGATGTGCATCGATATTTACAATAATAATCACCAACAAAGAGTAAAGTGAAGCACATCAAACTGTGCACTGTTTGGTCGAGACGAGAGTCCAGTGAGCAAACAGTCACTAGATTTCACTAGGTTAATGAAAGTCGCAAAAATTAGTTTCGTCCAGTGAGGGTCGGAAGATAAAAGTTGGAATTTCAAAGTTTAATGTTGACAATTCTAAGTTAAAAAGTTGATAATTCCAAAAAATGTTTAGTAATTCCAAGATTAAAGTCGGAAATTCCAAGATTAAAGTTGACAATACTAAGATAAGTTTTGATAATATTAAGATTAATGTTGATAATTTCAAGATTAAAGTTGATAATTTCGAGATTAGTGTTGATAGTTCCAAGATCAAGTTGATAATTCCAAGATTAAAATTGGAAATTCCAAGATAAAAGTTTATAATAGCAAGATTAAAGTCAACAATTCGAAAGTAAAATTAAATAAATGATTGTCCTAATACGCTTCCGTACGAACATGCATTATTCCGACTTTCTTTTGCAAAAATGCAAACACATTTTGAGTGAGATTTGAAAACAATTGTCAACATAATTCTTCCAATACTAAAAGAGGAGGAATAAACTACCAACTCATTCCTTTTTTTAGTTCAAATATAAGACCACGAAATTTGGTAAAATATTGAAACTAATTTAGTTGCGACATGGCACAACTTCCGTTGGAGACCATTAGGTTTTTAAAATTTGAAAAGGAAAGAGATAGTTTGTTATGATACTTACATGTAACTTCGATGACGTTTAGATAATTGTTTAACAAAGTCTTCAATTTTGAATCAGATATTATGAATTTTGATAAATGTCCAAAATTGGTGTTTTTATTTTTCGATATGTATCGAAAGAGATAATATGCTCAAATCTGCTATCTCATTTAAAATCAAACACATCTGAGTTTGTATATTATAAAAAGACCTGATAATTTTATTATTCTGCATTGAATGGAATTTGTATTTTATAGTAAAAAGATATATGTAAAATGTTTATATGTTTGTACAATAGATGAGATGTCGATACCATATTTGATTGAATTGAATTGCAAAATGTTTTTTGTCATTCGGCGAAAGCTATTGCACGAATAATCAACATTCATAGTGAAAAGGTTTTAAAATGAGTACAGTTATAGTATTATGTGTTAAGTATATTCAAACGAATGAGATGGCCTTGTCTTTAATAAATCAATAATTCTAACTGAGACGAAAATTATTTATACCAGGTAATGCTTAGATTAAACGTCATTAATAAAACGGAAAAAAATATTTATAAGTAAGCCATGTTTTTAAAATTTCTATTAATTTAATTTCATGTATTTTATTCTATTACTAAGTTGTTCTTAAAAAAATGGTTTAACTTCGACTATCATCTAAGTTAAACAATAGCTTCAATCTTAGTTACGAAGCAATCGTAAGGCAGACCAATTTTAATATCTAACAATGATTGATGTTTAACAAACAAACAAAATACATATTAATCGATTTGATTGGTACACGTTTTCTCTATAGATTTTCTAATTTTGTGAGGATCAACATTTAAAATTTCCTTTTTTATTTAATTGTACACTCCGATATGAATGCAAGTGGTCGCTAGAACTGGTTGCCAGCTTGACTTGTCTCTGTAATTGGTCGTTAGTTGAAGTCTGTCTGGTTTTTATACACGACTTAAGTGTGTTCAACATGACCGGCAAAGTAAATGTTATATCATGTTTGATATTGATATTTATATGTAAACAAGACTACGGTAAGACTAAGTTATTTGTTACTTTTAGTAGATTAAATATTTAAATAATTCATTATTTTAAAAACAATCACTTTTCAAAAGCTAATAATTGAGTGAGAAAAACTTCAACATAACTAATGTTGTTAAACAATATTTATTTACAATTGATCAAGGATATTTCTGTATATGTATAAAACATTTATACTAAAAAAAATATAAAACATTTATATTACAAAAAAAGAAAAGACAAATCATATATAGGCTTTTATAGATCTATTTTATAGGAGAAATAACAAGTTAATTTAAATATATAGACTATTATCAATTTTAATCAGGTGCAAATGGTTTCTGGTTATCGTATGGGTTGGGTATCCTCGGTACATCGTGTGATTCTCAACATCATCGGATCCTGATCTGAAAATAGGGATACAGCAGTCAACAATGTGTTATAAAACCAATCATTATGAAAACAAACAAATTTGTCAACAACGATAGACAAACAGGCATATAGACAAAGCACATAAGCAAAAACGACAGACAAGAATACAAAAATGTTCCATAACATAATAACACAATGTATTATAGTACTGAGCCACGTCACACCAGCGCTCACGAAAAAAAAATGTACCGAGCCACATCGAGTCCATGCCGTTAAACATGAAAACAACACTTTATAATTTCATGTGACCGATGCGCTTCTCTGGATCTACCTCCAACAGGAACGTCAAACCCAATTACCAAAAATGTAAATTAGTTATCAAAGGTGGTACCAGGCTTATAATTTAATACGCCAGACGCTAGTTTCGTCTACATAAGACTCATCAGTGACGCTCAGATCAAAATAGTTAGAAATCCAAACAAGTACAAAGTTGAATAACATTGAAGACCAAAAGTTGTCACTATCGCTCGGGCAAAATAAATCACGAATATAATGCCTAGCCATGTTAAAAATACAATAAAGTATAGCTTGCATCAATTATTTCTTAAACTAAAAGAAAGTCTTAAATAAACAATAAAAAAGCACGGACTCGATATTTATGAAGCAGCATTTCGTGTGTATTTTAATCTAGACTCCATCTAAATAACCATTGACATGACTACCAAGACTGCCGAGTAATATAACTTGTATAAACATAAATATACATATAAACACATATAAATTACGTGCAATTGGATTTTTTTATGTTTGTTTAATTTCACATCAAAGGTTAGTATAATATTATAATCCTTGTACCTTTGATAACTAATTAGAATATACGTTAATCAATATTTGATATGTGAACACGTCTAAAAAAATGCGTTATCTATGGAGGAGTCAAATTATAGATCACATAAATACGGATTAAATGAGCGTTAATCATTGACATCCAAGTGAATAATACATCTGGGATGTTTTTAAGCTTATATTGATCAATGTTTTGCAAAACTGACTTCTTAACGAAATATAATTCAAAGTTCTGCTTTTAGTACTAATTGAAGTATAAAGAACTCTCTTTTAAATTTGAGTCTAAATCACAGCTTATGTCCCTTTGACTGAAAAGTTATTTTACACCAGGATCGTTTTTAAAAAGCATATGTCTTTTGGTAAATATATTGGCTCACATATACAATTAATGCAAAGATCTCAAAATGAGTCAATTTTGGCAGTTTTTGGCAATTTTATACTGAATATAAAATGAAGAAATTCAAAGCCAAAATGGAAAACGTCTTTAAAAAAAAGATCTGCCAGAATGATGCACATTTTAGGGATTTTAGATGTATGATACAGTTCAAAGGACACAAAGGGTACCTAAGCCTACTTTTTTCTTTAGGTTAGTCTACCAAGCTGTTATTTGTTAACTGAAAAGATTCCATATTCGGACAAAATTTTGTTTGTTCTAATCATATAAATTGCGTTCTATAATCCCTACTGCAAATAATTGTAAGTATTTGTACTGATTAATATTTTATTTCTAGATGCATGATAATTCTTATTAGTTGTGTAAAATGTTTTTCGTTTATTATTGCAGACATATACCAGGCCGTTAGTTTTCTCATTGTATTATATTTGTCTATTCTGGGACTTTCGTAGATGACTATGTGGTATGTGCTGTGCTCATTGTTGTTGCCGTACGGTGACCTATAGTTGTTATATTTTGACAATTCGGTGTATGTTATAGGTGACTATGTGGTATGGGTTTGCTCATTGTTGAAGGCCGTATGGTGACCTCTAGTTGTTAGTTTCTGTGTCATTTGGTATCTTGTGGAGAGTTGTCTCATTGGCAATCATACCACATCTTCTTATTTTTATATTAGATAATTATAGTTTCAGCGGCGGCTTGTCAAAATGTCAGAACCACAGGAACTATAACAGGAAATTTTAATACCAGAGATACTGGAACAGGTAACATGAATGTACACTTTGTATTTCAGTATAATTTGGAGTCCTTAATTGTTTACCGATGTTCAAAATCTCATTATTCATTCCAAAAAATTCAAAAGACAATAAACAAAAACGTTATGGAATTGCATGTACTCCAAACTGAGCGTGACTGGTAACGTCGACGGGGAATAGTGTTTCATGCTGTGTCTATCAACACTCAGTCAAACCCCAAAAAAAGAAATAACAGGATACAAAACACGACATAGAAAATTAAAGACTGAGCAACTCGAACCCTACCAAAATTTGGGGATGGTTTCATGTTGTACGGAAGGGTAGCCAGATCCTGCTCCATACGTGATGTCCGTCGTGTTGCTTAAGTAAGAAGAAACATAGTTTGTTAATGTACATCGTATTTGGATGAAATTAATTATAGCTTTTAGAATGGAAGTTGAAGAAAATACAGGTTATATAATTAAAAAAAACCATTATGCATCTTATTATTCGAGACAAAGAACGTGTAGTTATTTAGAATATCAGGGTGAAAAATATGTAAGATACATGTACATACAAGATGTGTAAACATGTATATCTACATTATCATTTATATATATAAAAAAAGAAGATGTGGTATGATTGCCAATAAGACAACTCTCCACAAGAGACCACAATGACACTGAAATTAAAAACTATAGGTCACCGTTCGGCCTTCAACAATGAGCAAAGCCCATACCGCGTAGTCAGCTATAAAAGGCCCCGAAATGACAAGTAAAAAAATCAAAGGAAAAAACTAACGACCTAATTTATGTACAAAAAATGAACGAAAAACAAATATGTAACACATAAACAAACGACAACCACTGAATTACAGTCTCCTGGCTTGGGACAGGCTCATACATAGAATGTGGCAGGGTTAAACATGTTAGCGGGATCCCAAACCCTCCCCCTAACCTGGGACAGTGATGTAACAGTACAATAAAAGAACGAACTATAAAAATCAGTTGAAAAAGGATTAACTCATCAGATGGATAAAAGTACAAAGTTAACATGTGTTTGTCAACAACACGTAAAAGTATATCGTGTTTTCTTCGCTATCATTAAATTGTTAACAAAACTGCCTCTCGTTATAGCAATGAAAATCAATAATACTGACTGAGTGCAATCATTCATAACAGACTGAAACATTAATCCAATAAAACTATTTTGACTAAGCTTTGGTAAAATTAAACACGAGATACATAGCAAAAGAAACTTGTTTTAAGGATACAGAATATCAAATTATTCACACATTTTTTTATATTACGTTTCCTGATATTCCATAAACAAAGTAAAAAAAAGGAGATTCGGTATGATTGCCCATGAGGCAACTAGTCTGAAGAACTAATATGTAAATATTACAAAGCATAAATATACCTGTATCATCAATTATAAAACAGTAAACAATAACATCTTACATTCTTGAACTAATATTGTTTTCTTATTTGTAGGTGTGGCAGTTTTGATGGATCATGAGGACTTTGATTTTAATTGCTGTGGTTTTGTTAACAGATGGACATTTGAAGCCGATTTAGTTGGTAGTGTTGATGCCATGATTTGGCGGCAAGACACGGGCAATACGTACACATTAGTTGGTTTTAATACAATAACTTCAAGTAGTAAGTTTTTAAATAATGTTATTTATGTCTTTATGTCTAATGTGATCAGCGTAATAGATAGGATGCCAACTATACTGAGGACCCAACCTATGACTGAATATATAAACATAAACACTTATGTCAGGACACACCTTGCTCTGTTTTGTTAAGGCGAATTAGTAACAAGGAGAAAGATTCCAATCAAAATTTCATTTAATAAAAACGACGATCAAAATTATTTACAACAACAGGGGAGATAATCTTACAAAGGGTAACATTTAAATGCCCCTGATTTAACTCCCCTGATAAAAAGCCAGCCTACAAAAAGAGGTGGTGTACAAAAAAGGCCACTTACAAAAGGTGGCGTATCATAAAAAGGTCACTTTCAAAAAGTAACATATCATAAAAATCCATTGACAACATAATGACAAAATCATAAAAATCATAATAAGAAATAATCACAAAACCGACATCATATTTAAATGTACAAGGTGGCAAGTTATTGGGGTTGGGGTGGGATCAAAATTTGTCAGAGAAAATTTGCGATCTTTCTTGTTGCATATAAATTTTTAGGACATAATATATCTGTTATCTGATTGGTTGGTTAAAATACAGATGAACTAATTATGCCATTTACACTCAGTTCAAATTGACTGTTTAATTCAAATAGAATTTGTCCACATAGACATAAATGAATTTATAAAATAAATTAGATTAATTATTGTCGATGCAGTCAGAGTGTGATATTTTATATTATAAATGTATCAACGCAGGAAATGTTAAATCTATACTGATTTAATAAACCAAATAAGTTATCTTCTAAAACATGACTCTATTATTCCTTATATTTTTCTAAAATAAATTATGATTATCTGTGTTGTAATATTCAGTTCTCTACACATCAAATCAAATTTCTAGATAAAATCAAGTTATGAAGAAGACTTAAATGTAGGAAAGGTTGAGAGTATAAACGGGAAATGTGTCAAAGAGACAACAACCCGATCGAAGAGCAGAAAACAGCCAACGACCACCAAAGGGCATTCAACACATCAAAATAAACTCAGAAACATATAAATAAAAAGTTTTTACAGAATACACACAAAACCAAACAAAGGTTCATGACTTTTGGGCAGGCCCAAAATTGCGCGGGGTTTAACTTGTTTTGTTCGGTCTCATCCCGCCCCTATAATAGAGTAAACAAACACATAGCAATACCTTTCAATAAAACTCAGTTTAAAAGAAGTCCACGTCCGATGATTGAATAGAAAACAGAAGAACCTAAGCAAAATGACAATGATCAACATTTTTATTCAATAATGATAAAGTTTTTGAAAGTGTCGCCAGAACCTGCTATAGCATTTTAATCAAAAGAAATGTTTTTTTTATATAATTGATTATGCTGTATTTTAATGATATTCATAAGCAAATATAGATTATATATAATATGTATAACATCTAATTGTTTTTTAATAGTATTGATTGTACAGTCTCTCATAAATCTTTTAAGATTGGCACATACAATGTGAATTTAAAGTTTGTTGTTATACATGTATGTTTTATGTACCTGTATAAATATTTTATTGTGTAAATATATGTAATTGTATGTGGTGAGACTAAAATAAAATATTGAATCTGAATCTGAATCATAAATTAAGACAGGACTACTAGCAGTTACTCCCATACAAGCTCCAAGCCTCAACTGAACTGATTGAAAGATTATTTATTCATCATAAGAAAATCAAACACAATCCGCTCCGTTTGGGGTTTAATATCGTACCATCATGAAATATTAAAGACTACGTATCATGTTGGGTATTTTTTTTAATTTTAAGTCAACAATAGTTCAACAATCAAGATGGTCACCAAATATTGACTTATTTAAAACATAATTCTTTTGGTGGAACGTGAAGTCAATTAATAGGACTCCCGTCTGTTCATTTATCTCTGGTAAGAACAAAGGAACAATTCGATAATACAAAGGAGCAAAGTCGTTTCCGATAGGAATATCGGTTTAAAAAGCATGCTCCTATTATTATATATAAACTAGCAATATGATGCTCGGTGTAACACTTTTTAAACCTCTGTTCAGCATGTAAATGGTCATTCACTAATATATATTATGTAAAAAAAGAAAAGGACAAACTTCATGGGCCTATCATGTTAATTGATTTTAAAAATTATGGTTTTATAAAATTATATTTCATTGTTTATCATTTATCATTCATTTGTTAATTTCTTTTTGTGTAAATTAGCAGTAAATGTCAATTACAGTACTTTAATACCACATCACAACAAGCTCTCTGTACTGGTCTTCTTTATATTTGTGTCCACACTTGTATTGTATGTAAACAATAGATATGATGCCAATTAATAAAAACAGAGTTTTGGAACTGTTGTTTCATGTATACTCATTTTGTCAAATAAATGCTATCTTTTGGTAGATCCTACAAACCAAGAGTGGGAAGATATTGCAAATGGAAATAGAATTCGAGTTGAAAATGCCGATCTAATTGGGTTGTAAGTTTGTTTTAAATTTGTTCAATGTGACGATTTGGTTTTTTGAAAAGACGTGTACACAGGTTAAGTGCGTTTTTCTCTATCATCAACAAAGGCAATTACCAGTTTATACTGGACTCGTAATGTTCTATCAACAAGTAAACTTTATTCATAAAATTATATCAAGAAACTGAAATATATACCACTATTATTTGCGTTTTATAATGAAAAATCTTTGAAGGGAATCTGTTCTTATACATTCTTGACTTTCAAACATTCCCTTTTTTATAGTTCCTGACTAAAAATTTAGAATAGCTATCCGGACGCATATAATTCATAAAGTGTGTTATTTACAATTCTACTTCACATACATATACAACTGGTGCCGTTAGTTTTCTCATTTGAATTGTTTTACATTTGTCATTTTGGGCCTTTTAAAACTGACTATGCGGTATGAGCTTTGTGACCTATAGTTGTTAATGTCTGTGTCATTTAGTCTCTTGAGTTGTCTCATTGGCAATCATACCACATCTTCTTTTGTATATCTTCACAGACAGCAGGATTAAAATTGTGTACGCCAGACACGCGTTTCGTCTACAAAAGTCTTACATGTTGTATCAGTGACAGTCTCAAACAAAAACGTTGCAAATAAAAACAAATTAAAAGAATTACTGATTGCTCATCATATATTTTCCTTCAAACGACCCTTAACATTTGACCTGTTTTAAAATAAACCCGCAAACTATCATGTTTTTTTCTATGTTTTATCTTAATATAAACAAAACATAAAATGAGGTTGATATCTAAACGTTACTATTGTAATTCAGTAATTAAACATACGTCACATAGAATTTTGTTCAAGTAAAAAGAATGAAATCTAAAAGGATCATTTCAGGTTAACTACAAATTATTTGTATTTAACTGTGTATGTTATTTGCTTTGCTTGGGTTTTTTTTACCAAGGTTACGGTTGTCTTTTTACAACTTACCCCCTTTTTTTTTTATTAATTTTGTATTTACATTGTATCATAGATCAAATTTATTCGTTCAGTGCATGTTCACTTGTTTTTATACGCCCGTCGTCTTTTAGACGGGACGTATTATGGTATACCGTTGTCCGTCCGTCCGTCTGTCCGTCCTCCGTCCGTCCGTCCGTCCGTCCGTCGTCCACACTTCGGACAATAACTCAAAAACACTTCCACCAATTTCCATGAAACTTAAGTGAATTGTTTATATCTATTGACGTAAGCTCCCTTTCGTTTTTTTTTTAATTTCAGATTTTAAGTTTTGGATTTATGGGGCTTTATTCATAAAAAAGGGGGGATTTTCAACACTTCGGACAATAACTCAAAAAGGCTTTCACCAATGTCCATGAAACTTTGGTGAATTGTTTATATCTATTGATGTAAGCTCCCTTTCAATTTTTATAAATTTCAGATTTTAAGTTTTGGATTTATGGGGCTTTATTCATAAAAAAAGGGGGATTTTCAACACTTCGGACAATAACTCAAAAAGGCTTTCACCAATGTCCATGAAACTTTGGTGAATTGTTTATATCTATTGATGTAAGCTCCCTTTCGATTTTTATAAATTTCAGATTTTAAGTTTTGGATTTATGGGGCTTTATTCATAAAAAAAAAGGGGATTTTCAACACTTCGGACAATAACCCAAAAAGGCTTTCACCAATGTCCATGAAACTTTGGTGAATTCTTTATATCTATTGATGTAAGCTCCCTTTCAATTTTTATAAATTTCAGATTTTACATTTTCGTGTTATGAATTTTTATGCTTAAAAAAGGGGGGACTTTCCAATTTTGGGACAATAACTAACACTTTCACAAAATTTTATGCAACTTTGATAAATTGTTTATATCTAATGACATAAGCTCCCTTTCCATTTTTATAAATTTTAGATTTTACTTTTCTTAAGTAATGAATTTTTATACTTAAAAAAGGGGGATTTTATGAAACTTTGGTGAATGTATTAATGTAACATCCCTTTTGATTTGTATATATATTTCTAGTTGATCAAATAAATTCATTTAAAGCATAAAATACAAGTTAAAAGAGCAACGGGCGTATCATGCGCTAAAGCGCAGCCCTTTATTGTTATTATGTCTTTTGTTTGATTGTTTGAGAAAAGCCATTTTGATATTTTATAGTGCCTTTCTATGTTGTGAATATGCACAATTGTTGCAGGTTGGGTAAAGGTTGGCGCCTATTAAAACATTTAATCCGGCTGCATTTGTTTGCACCTGTCTTAGATAAGGAACCAGATGATCAGTGATTGTCGTTTGTTGATGTGGCTCATAAATGTTTCTCGTAATTTAAATAGATTAGACCATTGGTTTTCCCTGTTTGAATGGTTTTACACTAGTCAATTTTGGGGTCCTTTATAGCTTGCTGTTTGGTGTTAGCAAAAGCTCCGTGTTAAATGTCGTAATTTAACCTTTAATGGTTTACTTTTAAATAAGTTGTTACTTGGATGGAGAATTGTCCCATTGGCACTCACACCACATCTTCTTATATATATAGGCTAATAAACAGTAATATAAATGTATCAAATGGTAACCCAATTCAATTGTTTTGAATAAAGGCTTGATCAACAACTTTTTAATTGTTCTGACAATTTGGAATCAATTTGAAAGAAGAACATCCGGTATCTTATGCTTCTCATTAACGTAAAAATATTACTGTTATTATGCCCCATTTATGAGCATTATGTTTTCTGGTCTGTGCGTCCGTTCGTTCGTCCGTCCGTCCGTTCGTTCGTTTGTCCGTCTGTCCGACTTCAGGTTAAAGTTTTTAGTCGAGGTAGTTTTTGATGAAGTTGAAGTTCATCCAACTTGAAACTTAGTACACATGTTCCCTATGATATGATCTTTCTAATTTTAATGCCAAATTAGAATTGTTACTCCATTTTCACGGTCCACTGAACATAGAAAATGATAATGCGGATGGGTCATTCGTGTACTGGGGACACATTCTTGTTTTTTTATATGAGTTCATAATACTTCTAATGAATACGATGCGTCTGTGTCTTAGTGCATTCGTGTTTCTGACAAACAATCATTTATATCATTTAGACATACGACCAGCAGTTCGTTCATTATACCATGTTATCTAGAGAACCAAGGAAATGGGAATAGTGGCAGAAAAAAGAAAACATTGACCTCCGTTGTATCATCAATGTCATCCCCAAGTCCGTATGACTGGTCTTCTGCAAGTTCCGCTAATGCAGTTTGTGCCATTGAAGCGACGACTACACCAAGTAAGTGCAACCACAATCGTATCTTATTTTTTTGTTTCATTGATAATAATACATTTTGTTTTCATTGTAAATCGTGGAAGAATTCACTAGAATACAAAACAATTTTTTTTAACGACATTTTTATTCACCAAAATGCTTGTTACATTGTTACTTCAAGAAACCAAGCTTTTCTTTATGTATCCTGTTATATTCCACTAATTACCCAGGTTAATATTCAGCTGCTGGTATATATGTATTAAACATTTCTGGAAATACAATTGTACAACATTTTTATGCATTATGTTTTAATCTATTCAATCGTCTATACTTCTTTTTAGTAATGGATTAAATTTCATTGTTCTGTTTTCATTATATCTTTTTATGTATTCTTGAATAAAAAACTGATAAACATTTACATTTGTCAATTTCTGATTAGATACATAATATGATTTTTATATAGAAAAACATACAATTGTTAGGAAATAATTCGGACCAAAATAATTTTTGACAGAAATTTTATATCCGAAGACTTATTGCTTAAAAGATAAAGTTTAAATTCGATTTTATCATTAACTCAGAAATACTTTTCCAAAAACGTTTCTAAAGATCGTCAAGAAATAAAAAAAAAAAAAGTGATTATAATCTTCTTCGTCGTTCCATACATTATATAGACCTTCATTCTTCTGTTTCCATTTAAACAATATGTGTTTTGTTGGTAATATGAATTGTAAAAGTTTCCATCTATATATTTTTAACTTATTTTCTTCTAAATAATGAAACATGAAAACATATAGTTGGTTAATACTAAGGTTCTAATTGATTTGTAAAATACGTATCCATTTGCTAACACCAATTGATGGTTCGGTTTTATCTTTACAAATTGACTTATATAACATGTTTGTTGAAAAGCTTGAAGACTCAATAAAATTACCTTTCCAGATCAGTTTCTGTCTAGAAATATTTGCAATACTTTTAATAGAACTTTCAGACTTTAAAAACTTTAAAAACTTTGTTACTTCTTGACCTCGAATAATTTTAATCATTATATATTACACATATATTCATAAATGACTTTCTCACAAAAAAATCACTTTAATTTTTTGTAAACTTTGTCTTTTTTTATAGACTCTTTAACAAGTATAATATCATCTAGTAATCTAGTTTGTAAGCTTTTCATTATTGAAATAAGTTTCTCATTTTCAAATATTTTGGCATCGAGCGTCACATTTACATTTATTGCCGCAGGGTAGTCATTTATTCTGAACATTTCTAAGACGTAAAAGCTCAGTATTGTCTACATTTTACTGCAGGTCAAAATCCATCCTTGACAGGTTTAACCGACGTAATAAAGTATAATGACGAAGTGTTTGCCAGCGATCTGTTATTCACATTTACAGCTACTGATGGCGATCTCGAAGATGCAAATAACTTGACGATAACATTTAACAGTGCCACAAGTTATTTCGGACTCCAAAATACCAGTAAGACTTGCTTGATATATTTGGCTATACATAGAGACGTTTTGTTTTTACACACTTGAAATGAATGTTTGGAAAAAATATCTTTAAAAGAGGAAATGAATCATATTTACCTACGAAAGATCATTTCAAAGTTAAGAATAGAAAAAAATAAGTATTGCAGACTTCGATTTTTCTTAACATTCAAACATTTCAATATCTTAATGATCTTATTTTTTTCAATTTGAAATAAATCACTAATATTCTTATTTAACTGAGAACTAGGTATCAAAAGAGATTATTCGTTCAAATTGTTTGTTTTTACTTTCTTTTTTAATACATTTTTTGTACTAATTTGCAGTGAAGACATTTTGAAAGACCATGATTCGGCAATTTCACATAGCACTTTCAAAGTGTACATTTGCATGGCTCTTATAAATTACTACTGTGTATGAGAGATGCGACGTGTGTGTGTGTGTCAACTCACTATAGACGTGTTTTCGCGGTCTTAGATATATAGGTAACAGAATAATTGTCTGTAGCCCTTTTCGCAAAAAATCTTAAGTGTAAAATTAATCTCACGATAAAAATATTTAGTTGAATTGTTAAGAACATTTTAGACTTACGATAAATTTTACACTTAAGATTTTTTGTAATTTGTCTTATTCCTGGATAGGACATTTTCACTGACTTAGTTTGGCATGAGGATGAATCACGTATATCAGGAGACGCTTATCCCTTGACAATCCGGTCTGGCTCTTTTTGTTATTTTAAAGTTCATGCAATTCCTCCATATTTATTTATTTTTACATTGATTTTTTTTATTAAATGGATTTATGAGATTTGAACAATGGGTAAACTACCGTTGCCTTTAATTTAAAATTGTATGATTGTTGATTTAATCAAGAAAGTTTATCGTGTAGACAAACTGGTATCAAATTGTTTGTATGTTTGAGATTTCAGTTGTTTTCCGTCTTACATTATTCTAACTCGCAATACATAAACTCTTTCGTTTATTAGAACAGTTATCTGAATTGCATAGGCTGTCAGGCCTAAAGCTTATTGCCTATAATTTTCCATGTCTAAAAAATAATTCAAAGCACTTGGTATCGGATGTTTGTATGTTTAAGATTTCAGTTGTTTTCCATCTTACATTCTTCTAACTCGCAACACACTAACTCTTTCGTTTATTTGAACAGTACTCTGAATTTCATAGGCTGTCATGCCTAATTACCTATCATTTTCTATATTCATAGCACTTGGGGTCATATGATAATTTACGGACACGATTGTCATCTCTTAACCAGACAAAGCCACACTATTTGATATTAAATACTGATGTTCAAACCTCATAAACAAGTTAAAAAGATACATGATCAAATTTCATTAATCCGTTATGAAGATATAAATCAGGGGTGACCGAGAGAATCGCATACCCTTGGTGACCTGTTGCATCGACAGAGTACATCATTTATTTTACTATTTTAGCATTTCGATAAATGTGCTAACATTCATAATTGTTAATTTCTAAATACCTCCACGATTTTGTCTATGGAATATATTTCTGAAACTTTGTCGAAATGTACATTCAGTTCACAATTGGAAAGTTTAAACCATCTCTTCGTTGTGTTTACTCATCTTCAGGATTTTGATTCCTTGTGAATTTCTTTTTCTTTTTCAATTTTTCTTGGGAAATGGAAATATGCACTTTATATAACGTGTTAAAGTCAGCACATTCTTATTGAAATGCTTGGCATGTGCATAGTTAGAAATAATAAAACTTTATTATTTTCTATTTTTCCATAATATATTAATAGATGAGATACGAGTAACAACTGTACCACCTATTGGAAGTTATAGTCTAACCGTAACAGTAACAGATCCGTGTGGCAAGCTTAACACTAGTACACCAACAATAACAGTTATTAATAGAGTAAGATATATCATCACTATATATGTCTCACATATAACCACAGCTATGCTTCGATTGACGTAGTCACAGCCCCTTCCATATTGTGACATTATGCAGTAAAATTGATCACTGACTTTGTATATGTCAGAGTTTTTGACGGAAGCTCTTCAACTATTGACTTTTGGTTGACCCTATTGTGTCTTGATCCTCTTTTTTCAATCTATTTCAATAATAGCATAAATCCACTTAGCATATTTTAAATGCGTCCGAAATAGTTATCCAAGGTACCAGGATTATAATTTAGTACGCCAGACGCGCGTTTCGTCTACATAAGACTCATCAGTGACGCTCAGTTCAAAATAGTTATAAAGCCAAACAAGTACAAAGTTGAAGAGCATTGAGGACCCAAAATTCCAAAAAGTTGTGCCAAATACGGCTAAGGTAATCTATTCCTGGGAAAAGAAAATCCTTAGTTTTTCGAAAAATTAATAGTTTTGTAACAGGAAATTTTTAAACAAATGACCATATAATTGATGTAATCGAAAAACTGTCGGGGTACGTTTTTATCTTTATCACTTCGTATCATTGGTTCAACAGCTTTCTTGTTAGCATCTATCTTCTTTCAAGGGCATCATGACTAGAAACGCAATGTCTGGAATATTGTTTTATATTACGGATTACAAATGTGTCGAGGTTTGTGATTGGATAATAAAACAGAGATGTCAGTATATATTCAGGAAACTGCCGGGTATATACGACGTTTTTATACCCAATTGGAACCTCAAAAACGTCATCATAACACCGGTTACTATGTGACGTAGTCAAAAGCTATACAGAACACGAAGGAATGTCAGAGGCTCACAGAGGGAAAATAATGACGTACCTCAGTCCATTATACATTTTCAATACAAAATCACGCAATGAACACTTTAAATACTTCAATTTAATGTTAAAAGTGTTATTATAAATTATTACATACACGATAAAATTATTTTCAAAGCAAATTACAAAATCCTTCACGTATGCCGAACATATCAGGTTGGGTTTTTCAATATATGTGTTGTAAAAATACAAAGCCACACACACACATACAAACACAAAATATGAAATCTAAAAAACTTTATTGAAAACATTTTCCCAACGGAAAAAAAAAATTGTCAAGATAAAAAAATGCATTTAAATGGATTACTCAAAATATTAAGTAACAATAAACATGATGTAATGAATATACATGCTGCATCATGAATGATTAATAAATAGGCGTACCTGCACTGGAAAAAAAACATTAAAACAGAGGTAATCCGTAATATATGTGTAATTCAGGTCTCAGACAGGGTATATACTGTGACATTCTCGGCTTAGGGTTTATATCCCCTTCGCCTTCGAGACCTGAATGATATATGATATTGGAGATATATACTCCATGGGCAGAAACTAATGAAATGTTGCTAAATACAAAAGGAATATTACCATTTGACAATTGAAATCATCTCTTTTGTCGTAAAGTTTTGTTCTCAACCGAACCTTCTTGTCATTTTCTAGGTACATTGTTCATAGTCACCAAATTTTACATATCTATTGAGCTGACATCATCTTTATATCGAAATGTATAGTTAATAGAATAATGCTAGATTTTTCGAGAAGCTGCTGTATGAGGTCTGTCTCGTATGAAAGACGACACATGTCCGATATAAGAGGAACACAGTTTGCTTCCAAAGGAATGATGGTTGTGTGATGACAACAACAGGTCCTTAAAACTTGAGAAATATGATATCATTCAAACAATAAGCATTTTAACTATGTATAAAGGAGACTTTTTGTACGAATAAATAAATTTTTAAACCATCTAATTCTTGGCATTTGAAAAAAAACATTTTATCATAAGTTGCAATCAATTAAGACTGCTATCATAATTAACTTTGCTTTAAAAGTTGGACATTATATTTCAGCTTCCTGTAATTAACAACCTGCTAAATACTGTATCAATATCAGAAGATACGTCAGATAATACTCTTATATTTACCATTAATGCAACAGACACCGTTACTGACCCGGTAACATGCGTGAAAAATGGAGGAGTTGGTATTCCATTTTCTGTTACAGCAATACCAGCACCTTCAACAGGTAAAACAAAAATTACATATTTTTCTCTAAATATAGCATCTTAAATTGAACTGAAGGACAAATATTTAAAATATGACTACGTTCGAATATTGATAGTAATCCGTCTCTAGATATTATCACTTTTTCACCACATGTATTTGAGACAACCTGGAGACAACATATTTTCTTTATATTTGAATTTAGTGTGATCTTGTGTTTTAAGGGCATGTTCAACCGAATTGTAACACTAAAACTGTTTATGATATTTGCTGTCTCAAATTCAGCTATGTGTTAAACTTACCTTGATGTGAATTATCATTCCACTAGAAAACAAAAGACAATATTTTTTCTATGGAATGAAGTTATATTCGAATGGGTCAACATTTATCAGATTCGGATGTTTTGCGGAAGATGTAGATATATAACAGCGACAAGTCCTATAAACGCGCGTAGTATTTATATACGAACATTAAACAATACCCTTAAAAAATGTTCATGCTATTAAACAAAAATGTATTATTTATAAACAAACTAGATTTTCTCAAGCTTTAGATTTTATCTATTTTTGTAAGGTTATAAAAAAGTTAATCAAGGGAAAAGCAGTTTTGTGTGAGTAGAATGAAAAGTTACAGATATATTAAATATATATATAAGAAAATAGCTCTTTAAATGTGCATTCGGAAAACAAAATAAAAATTTGAGTCACTACACTCGTTTGTCTGGCTACACAACAAAATCAGTAAATTCACCGTAATTTCTTTTAAAAAGAGTTATGTACCCTGATAAAAAAAATACTGATGATCGATAAAAAATAAACGCATCACATAAATCAGGAATAGAATTGCCACTTTTTTTCATTTTAAATTCTTAAAAATAATTTTCTTTTTAATATCAAATTTTAAAAGTTTTATTAAAAAATAGATCAAAATTTGGTGCTATTTACAATCAAACAAAAATAATTTATTTTTTCTCCACTTTCTGTTCCCCACACAAAAAATCCAAGACTCACGTTCGGTGCTACAAATGTGTCATAAAACAGTTTTACAACTTAGTTACCATGAGAAGGTGAAGCAAGGTTAATTTAATTGCATAAAGGAACCGGAACATAGACATTGATAATAGGGTCTTTTCGGAATTTGCGGTTGTAATGCTCTTTAATTTCGTAACTTATTTGGCTTTTTCTCATAGTTCTGATTTAAGCGCCAAGACAGAGTTTTACGCATTCGAACCGGGTGTCTCTTGTACCAAATAATGTGTCTGGTATCTTTCTTTGATTAATTTAATATCATTTTCAGATTATGGCGTATACTTGGACACCGGAACTATTTTAAATTATGATACTAATCCTTCATATACTGTAACTGTAAGATGTAACGATGGGAGTGATAATGTTGATGGCGTACTAACTATCATTATCATCCCGAATCAGGTATGTATGGTCTAAATGATTTTCATTAGTCCTTGTACACATCAGATATGAAATTAAGAAGATGTGGTACGATTGAAAATGAGACAAATTACTACAAGAGACCCAATGACACAGATTATAACAACTATACCGGACGGCCTTTAATGAGGAAAATCCATACCGCATAGTTAGCTGTAAAAAGCTCCGATATTTCAGACGTAAAACAATTCATACGAGAAAACTACCTTCCTAAGTAATGTACAAAAATGAACGTATAACAAATATAAAAATCAAGGCTCCAGACTGGGGACATGTGGTGGGGTTAAACATGTTGGCGGGCGACCTAACTCTCCCCCTAAACTTGGACAGTGATGTTGCAGTACATCATATGTAAAACTATAAAAATCTGTTGAAAAAGGCTCAACTCATCAGAT